>JAWDHC010000365.1:0-24100 GCA_036172615.1 Curvularia verruculosa
CAAGTCGGATTCCATGTATATTAGATGGCCATATATCTATCTCCCTATCTCTCATCGCGCGAACTGATGAGAGTTTTCTTTTTTTTCTTGATTTACTTTTTTTTATTTGGAATCTTCACGTGAATCTTTCTGGCCATGTCCGTCAATATACCATGTACTATGTAAATTTCACATGAATCTTTCCGCATCCTTTCGTATTATCTGTCTTAGCACCACCTCTGCAACCTGTGCTACACTTCAATCCTCCCCTTTTTTTTACCACCCATAATGCCATGATCCATCAACGCAAACAACACCTCCCCCTTCTCTTTCTCTCTCTCTCTGCTTCCTTCCTTCCTTCCTCCACCTTCCCTTTCGCACAACCCACCCACCCCTTGTAGTCAATACCAATCCCCGTTCACCCTCCCTGTCTATAATAGGATCAAACTATAATATCACAAGCCCGTTGGTTGTTTGGGCAAAAACCGGTAAGAACAAGGGGCCCCGCTTCCCTCCCCACTTTTGCGCCCAGGAATTTATGTGTGTAATTTCCGCCTTTTGCGAAGGGTTGGCGTTGTGAGGGAGAGAGTTGGAGGAGGAAGGAAGGCACAAGGGGGAAGGGGGGGGTTAGTAGCGATAAACGAGCAATGCAAGTAAAATCAAGCAGATGGCATACTCATATCGGATACTCGCCTGAGCGAAATATTTCTCACGCAGTGTTGGGCAGGCATACATAGCGCTGTAAACATGTATTCACTCATTCTTTCTTCCTCGCCGCACATGTACGAATTACAGCTAGTTATTGCAATAGAGAAAGTTATTATTATTGTTGTTGTTGTTGTTGTTGTTGTTGTGATTTTTAACCCCATTTACATACGTATACATGTACAAGCGACCCATTTCCCAGACCACCAACGACGAACCAGAAGTTTTCCTCGCGCTTTTTGCTTTTGGCTCTGCAGCGTTAATTTTCCGAGCCGGGTGCGTTCGCGCGCGGTTCTGTCAGTTACGTATGTTGTGTGCGTGCGTGCGTGCGTGTAGAAAAACAAAGAAACAAGAATAATAGCATTGGTCTGGGCAATGAGGACGCAATGGGAATATGCAGAGCCACAAGAAAAAATAAACACACTGAAAGCGAGAAAAGGTATGCTTCCTAGGCTAGGTGTGCGTAAATTATGTAATACATGTGTACATGTGTACTGCGCTGTTCTGCTTGCCTTAGCCGCCGCTGCGAGTAGGATTCGTTTACTAACGGGGCGGGTTTTACGCGCTCAAGGCGCCAAAAATAGCATGCTCTATGTAGTATAATTTTAGTTATTTGGCTCTGATGGGTAATACTAGACATGTGTACAATTCTATTCTGGGACTGTCAGTTGGGACTGTGTGAAGGTTGAATTCGGTTTGTTTCGTGGACATGTACATTTTGTACATGCAGTCCTGTGATGATTGCACATCTAACACAATATCTGAGCAGTCGAGATGCGCATGTGCATGCTTTCCATCGAATGCTGTGGATAGTAGCAACATCGGAAGCCTCTGGTAAGCCATAGTTGCAGTGTAGAGTGCCACAACTACTGAATTACACTGCTGCTATTCACAGCATTCGAGAGGGGTGTCAGATGCAAGGCCGCCACTGTGTCATCCGCAAAGCCCACACCTCCCATCATTTTCTCGACATTCCAACACGACATGTCGCGGAAACAGTCTGTGCATGTTTCATTCGCAGCTTCAGGCAGAAAGGCTTTTACTTTTCTTTGGCTTAATATTGTGGTCGCTTGTGTCGCAAACTCCCCACAGCTGCAAATTGCTTGCTGATCGGCAAACCTGATCTCCAAGCGCCCACCCCTCTCACCCGAAACATGTTTGATCGTCAGGCACCCGCACCAGTGCATCGGCTTGAACAATTGATATCCCCATTGAACCATACAATGTCATTTTCAACGTGCGAGACCTACCGAAAAAGACAATGACAAGATGCGGCGGAAGAAGGCTCAGCACCCTGCCAATCCTCGCCGTTATGGGGGCTGACAAAAGAGCCTTGGCCGTTCTTGGGCTAATTCCATTTTTATTTGGTACCAAATCGCAGTGCTCAGCAGGCTCCAAAGGCGTGAATACAAGACAGCACTTTCAATTGGGGGCCCCTTGCTGTTCTGTGGATTTGCCACAAATTGCGCAGTGTCCGAGTCCAGCAACAAAGCCCTCGTGGCAAGCCGAAGCGTGGATATTCACCGTATCTTGACACCACAACTCATCATGTGGATGCCAGACTTCACCGGTGGACCCATGTGCAAACACGCTGGCTTGTCTGCTGTAATCGCATGTGTTGTGGTGGCGAGAGAGAAACTTTTGGGAAGAATTCTCACAGCCAGTCAAGCTTACAGATTTGGCGTCACATTGGTAGAGCGCTCCACCAGGACCACAAAAACCTGCACAAGCGAAATTGCATGCAAACATCTAGAACGTATTCGTTAATAGCAAAACCTACACCTGTTGACATCACACCGGCTCGGCTCCGACTAGGTATCGATAAGATGCGAAGCTTGTTGAGAGCATCCACAAGGCGTTGTACCCACTGTGTGATTGGTGTGCCTTGAAAACTCAGCATGGTAGTATGCAGTTTGTATGCACCATCTGCCAATGAGAATCTTCGCGAGAAAAAAACTCCCACGTTGGACGGCAGATTATGAAGAAGCCACATGGTCGGACTTCGGTAAGCGTTGCGATAATAAAGCATGTCGCGTCATAGACACACAGCCGGGTGTCAGCAGAAGCGGGTGCGGCCGTATACGAGAGATGACCAAATACCTCAGCCTGCGTGTAATGCCAGTCAGTGCGCAAAACTCGTATATTTCTTAACCGGTACCAAAACTCGATGTGAAGTAAGCATATCGTGGGAATTGACACGCTTGAATTGTGGGTAGAAAACGCCCGCGCCATGGAAAGCGGAAAATTGCCAGGCTTGGAGCCATAGATGCATGCGGATGTACTGTGTCTCCCAGCCTGGTTGTCTGCATTGAAGACAATGTCACGGTGTAGGGCCAGCGAACAGCGCACCACCACGTCGCCTTGACTGATGCAATGCTGCCGCTTCAGCTGGTGGGTATTTGCATTTGAGATTTTCCTCTTGCATATGCTACCCTGTCCCCACAAGACGATAAAGTCTTTACCGTTCCGCTGGCCATACTGGGGTTCCACAAACGTCGCATCGGCAGACATGTGCGGGTGGAGACGGCCGGACTATAGCCATGTACATATATATGTAAGAGTAAACAACAAACAGGAAAAGCGGTTATGCAAGCTGCTGCGTCACCATGCTGCGGACCATTGCACAAGCTTACGGAGGCTTTTCGTTGGGCCAAGGAATGGCCCGGGTTGGAGCCACTGTCCGGATCACAATGTGTCGATGCGGTTGAGGCATGTCCACGGCAGCGATAGTGATAAGAGGCCGCAGTATGTACACAGATCGTACATAGCATGACGACACGCCTCTCAGGGCTAGGCCCAACGAGGCAAAAAACACAGGGCGCGGTACGATGGCAATAGACAGGCGACGCGGCCGATAGCAGAGGTTCTGGAATCTGCAAGGTTGGTTCTCCACTTGGGTTCGCGGCGACCAGACAACACGCACACACCTTTTCCAATCACAGCATGCGTGGTCCCACCCTGTGATGATCGTAATTGCGCGTCCTTGCCATGGCTGGGCGAGTGGTGAAGCGCGATGTCTTCGAGGCAGATGTTGCTGTCACCGAGCGGCAGCGGCTTGCTGTCCGGTGGCGGCAGTATGGCCACGGAGTGTTCTTTATTGCGTGGTCGCCAAGGGATGTCTGGGGAGAGAGGGGGATGGTTCAACAGGCGACTCAGGCGGACCAGGCCAAGGTGTCAAGCCACGAAGCGCCAGCGGTGCCTGGGCCAGGCACACCAATCATGTATGGCAGCGAAGCGATGGGGCCGTCTTGTCAGGGGTTTGCATGTCCTGTGCAATTGGCCCCGTCCAAATTAGCAACGGGGATGGTCGGCGGCGCGCTAACCCTTTTGCGGACAACCAGGAGATGAGATGGGGCAGTCCGGCTTGCGCTGCGTCTGGCCGCTTGCGTCCTTTTCCCTTCTCCTCTTCACCGACATATATCTTACCCACGGTCCCTCATTCCTTATTAGCCACATTCGCGCGTTCACTCATTCACGCCCGTTTTGGTCTTGCTTGCTGGCTTGCCCACTCAGTCATTCCTTTAACATCCACAGCCGCACTTCTCGCTCTACCAGCACACTCGACACGCCGTTGAACGCCGTTACGACTAGTCCGCTGTACAAATACCCACTCGTCTATTCAAAATGCGTTACTCTTCCGCCCTGGTGTTGAGCACCATTGTTGTTGGTCAGGCCGCCGCCGCCAACCTCCACAACCGTCACGCCAGCTTCCACGCTCGCCGCCAAGCGTGAGTCCTGTCATATGTGTTTCCTGTTGAACCAGACCTAACCGTGCACAGCGAGGCCAAGCGCACCGCTGATAACCAGCAGGTCGACTGGAGCAAGGTTGCCTACGACCTCAGCGACGTTGACTGGGACAAGGTCTTTGCTAAGCCCACTCCCAGTGAGGCTCCCAAGCCAGCTGAGCCAGAGGCCAAGGTCGCTGAGGCCAAGCAAGTCGAGGCGCCCAAGCCCTCCAGCCCATCGCCGACTAAGGAAAAGGCACCCGAAACCACCCCAGCCGAGGACAAGGACCCGCTCGGCGATCTCCTCGACGATGTTGGTGACATTGTCGAAAACGCCCTCAATGGCCTCCAGTCCATGATCACTGGCATCGGTGCCAAGATTGGAAAGAACCCCAAGTCCAACGAGAATGGTATCTGGATTGGCAAGGACAGCGTCTGGAGGGCCCAGTTCACCAACGACAACAGCCAGGATGCTATCCTCTTCTGCTGGAGGTCCAACGACTTCAAGAACATGTGCATCAACGAGATGCAGCCCGAGATCTCCGTCGGCCTCAAGTCCGGCCAGTCTGTCGACATCTCCTTCGCGGAGAATGCCTCTGCTGCCTGCGCCCCCGTCTACCCCGACACCAAGCTGGCCATGTTCGGTGGTGTTGACAACACCTGGTTCGAGGCTACCTTTGGCCCACAGGGTGCTTTCGATGTTTCCCGCAACATCAACATGAACGGCAGCAAGATCTCCTCCAAGGGTTCCAAGTGCACATCCGACATGGATACCTGCGTCTTCAAGTGCAAGAATGGCATGACCACCTGTGAGAAGGGCACTGACTACGACCTCTTCAACTGCGATGCTGGCAACGGTGGTGGCGGTGGCTACGACCCAATCATGGCCGGTACCGGCGGTGGTTGCTCCATGGGCCAGAACGGTGAAGTCATCAAGGTTGTCATGTCTTAAACCTAGCCAAACCGATCTTTTGTCGGGCGTCAGTTCTTGCTTGTTTGCGTATTTGTCTTCGCCATATTCCCCCATTGTTCATTAGCGCTTTGAATACGACTCGATATACTCTGTCTTCCAGACATGGGTGACTGGTCGGATACTTTGGCGCAGTTTGGGTACTGGTAGCCTGTCTGATACGCTTCTCTTCAAAGGCTCCTAGTGGTCGATGTGTATTTAGTAAATGTTTATTGTTAGTCTGCAAACACGAAAAAGTTGAACAAATCTTGGTCCTCCGACTTGACTGTCGAACGTGATACGCTCCGCCATCAGGCACAATCGTTTCGGCCTTCCGCCTGGCGAATGCACACGCCGCTCGCTCGCTAATGTTCTTCTTTAATTTCCCCCTCTTCCAATTCCCCGATCTGATCCCCCAACAACCCACCTTCGGTTCACGGGCCATATCTCAAAGGAAGAAAAAAAAATGGAGCAGGGATGATCCCGTCCTAAGCGTTCGCCCGGGTTAGCGATCACGCACCATCGTTTCATCATTGACGAGGCCAGTTCGGGGCCGGGCTGTAGTCAAATCGGTAGTAGGTATTATGTCGGTAAGATCTATGATGGGTTGCGGAGATGGGCGGATGGAACGCAATAGCGACGAAGTAAGAGCGAGCGGTAGGCGTATAAACCCAGCACAATGGAGAAGATACGGATGACGCAAGTACGCTACAAAGCATAGCTTGCACGGGCCGTAGATCAGAGTAATAATAGATGAATAAGTAAAGAAGAGAAGGAGAGAAAGAGGCGACGAGTGCCTATTTTAGAAGCACAGGAACCAAGTTGTGAAGTTTTTGCCCCCGCTCGGTCCTTCGGAATGCACATATGAATAAACAAACAAACATTCTGCCAGGCTAGATGGAAGGTGCGATGCGTGAAGTATAACTGAACGATATGCCTGTCGAGTTAAGGCTAAGGGGTGTAGCTATAATGGCAAATGATGCGTAAACAAACAGTGATGAAGAAAGTACAGAAGGGTAAGCGTGTATATCCAGGGTAGACACGGTAGCTCACACCCTGTTAAAAACATAGATCCAACTGTACACGTCACAGCGCACCAAATCACTACATCACCCAAGACCCAAAAAACGACAATGCGCTCATAAATGCTTCATTTCAGAATACAGTCCCACAGTCCAAGCAACACTTTGCAATACCATGAAAAGTGTCCAAACTATCAAAGGGAAAATGCTCTTGCTTACTCATACATGTGGTCACGAGCTACATTTGTCTAGCTCGTACATGTGAATCAACTCGGGATATAAGATGCAACACCAGGCTCGACCATCTACAACTCATCGTGGTCCTGAGGAACATCGTCGTCAGCACCGCCTGCCGAGCCATAGAGCTTGGAGGTGATGGGGTAGGCGACGTCAGAAAGCTTCTGGAACTGCTCGTCAAAGTCTTCAGAGGAGGCGTCAGCGCCGTTGCTCTCGAGCCAGTCCTGGGACTCCTTGATGGCCTCGAGAAGGGTCTCCTTGTCGTCCTCCTCGATCTTGCCACCAAGACCTTCCTCGTCCTTGACCTGGTTCTTGAGGCTGAAGGCGTAGTTCTCGAGCTTGTTGCGGGCCTCAATGCGCTCACGCACAGCCTTGTCCTCCTCGGCGTACTTCTCAGCCTCCTCAACCATGCGCTCAATATCCTCCTTGCTAAGACGGCCCTTGTCGTTGGTAATGGTGATGCTCTCACCCTTGCCAGTGCCCTTGTCGACAGCGCCGACCTTGAGGATACCGTTAGCGTCCAACTCGAAGGTGACCTCGATCTGGGGAACACCACGGGGCGCAGGACTGTGCATTGTTAGCTGTTGCTCAATATAACTCATACACACGGTGAACTTACGGAATGTTGGTGAGCTCAAACTTGCCGAGCTGGTTGTTGTCCTTGGTAAGAGATCGCTCGCCCTCGAAGACCTGGATCAGGACGACGGGCTGGTTGTCAGCGGCCGTGGAGAAGATCTGGCTCTTCTTGGTGGGAATGGAGGTACCGCGCTTGATGAGGGTAGTCATGACACCGCCAGTGGTCTCGATACCGAGGGTAAGAGGGTTGACATCCATGAGGATGACGTTGCTAGCGGCGTCTTCACCAGCGAGGATACCACCCTGGACGGCGGCACCGTAAGCGACAGCCTCATCGGGGTTGACGTCCTTGCGGGCCTTCTTTCCGAAGAACTCCTCGAGCATGGACTGGACCTTGGGGATACGAGTGGAACCACCGACGAGCACAATGTCGTCAATGTCGCTCTTCTTCATCTTAGCGTCCTTGAGAACCTGCTCAACAGGCTTGAGAGTCTTCTTGAACAGGTCGTTGTTGAGCTCCTCGAACTTGGCGCGGGTGAGAGTCTCAGAGAAGTCGTTGCCCTTGTGGAAAGACTCAATCTCGATCTTGGTAGACTTCTGCGAAGAAAGCGTGCGCTTGGCCTTCTCAACCTCGCGCTTCAGCTTACCCATGGTCTTCTGGTCCTTGGTGATGTCGACATCGTTGGCCTTGTTGTACTTCTTGGCCAGGTAGTTGATAACACGGTTGTCAAAGTCCTCACCACCCAAGTGTGTGTCACCAGCAGTAGCCTGGACCTCGAAGACACCCTCGTCGAGAGTAAGGATGGAGACATCGAAAGTACCACCACCGAGATCGTAGACGAGAACCTGGCGTTCACCCTTGTCGGTCTATGGAGAGAATTAGCTTAGTTTTGCGGATAGAGCCGTGCGGCGTCTTACCTTGTCCAGACCGTAAGCGAGAGCGGCGGCGGTGGGCTCGTTGACGACACGGAGAACGTTGAGACCGGCGATAGTACCAGCGTCCTTGGTGGCGGCACGCTGGGCGTCGTTGAAGTAGGCGGGGACGGTGACGACGGCGTTCTTGACAGTCTCGCCAAGGTAGCTCTCAGCAACCTCCTTCATCTTGCCGAGAACCATGGCGGAGACCTCTTCGGGGGTGAAGGTCTTGTCCTTGCCATGAACGGGAACACTAACGCGGGGCTGGCCATTCTGGTTGACGACCTTGAAGGGGAAGTGCTTGATGTCGTTCTGGACAGACTTGTCGGCGTACTTTTGGCCAATGAGACGTTTCTGCTCTCGTGTTAGCATGCTGCGTTTCGAACAGCGGGGTATTGGGTATGCGTACGATGTCGAAGATGGTTCGCTGGGGGTTCGAGGAGAATTGGTTCTTGGCGGCGTCTCCGACAAGGCGCTCCTCGTCTGTGAAGGCTACCCAAGAAGGAGTGATACGGTTACCTGAAAGAGCATTGGTCAATTGGGGTTTCGAAGCGGGATACGTGGTGGGGGCTTACCCTGGTCGTTGGCAATGATTTCGACGTTGCCGTTCTTCATGACACCAACGCAAGAGTACGTGGTTCCCAGATCGATACCAATGACGGGGCCGGTGACTGTCTTGTCGTCCTTTGCGGATTCCGTGTCATCGGCGTGTGCTGTCTTAGCCAGCATCAGACCGCCGACGAGGACGAGGAGAAGGTAGAAGGCGATTGACCATGTCGAGCGCTTGCTCGCATTCCGTGAGCTGCGCGCCATTGTGTGAATGTGTGAGGGTGTAATTGGGTCTCTCGGAGACTATGTGGCCTTTGAGTGCCAGAAGCAAGTGGGCGTAACTCTCTTGGAGCTCGCGGAGGGGTAGTGGAGTAGACAGGACTCTCCGGGTATCGTAAGAAAAGGAAACCAAAGGCACAATGGAATTGCTGCCGAGGTGAGTGGAGGGAGAAGGGAGAGTAGCGGTGGAGGGCTACTATTATATGCACGCCCAGTCGTGGAAGTATTTAGAAAGAACACCTTGCGATCTCGAAATGCTAGGTCCGAATCAGGCTTAGCGCCCAAGCTCGCCCATGGCACTTTTGCCCCAGTTGCCCGCAACAGCCTCAATATCATCCGTGTTTAATGCAACCTGTTACAGGACACGTGGAATCTTACAGTATAGTGGCGATCGACTGATGAACTATGTATGCCTTTTGCATCATCTCGATCGCTTCCTCGCAGTGCAATTGAGCAACTGGGCAAGTCGCAGCAGCTCCATAGGCGTATCGCCGGTCGCTATCTAGTGGCCGATACCCCTCCATCTACCTAAGCGAATGAACTCGAGCCTCGAGCCTCGAGCCTGGCACCTCTCTTTCGACATGTCCGGCTTGAACAGAACGGTGGGCCAGGTTACTGTTGCCTAGTTTCGACTCATCTATCCCAACCATCTCGAAATTTCCGGCTTCTTCGTCGGTGATTGCGCTGGGCCGTTGTGGCGGTCGGTTCCAGGTGTCCTTTTTGTTTTACAGTAAATTGTGGAGAAGCGGGAATTCATCACGCCAATAGCCTGTCACCACATTGATGACTCCCTACTCAAACAACATGCAACGTTTCCATAACACTCAGTGGCCACCTACGCAAACAGTCACGTTGCGCTTTCTGTTGTTATCCACGGACTAGCAGAACAGGGATTTCGGACTCATTCACACGAGTCGTGTAAGCAACAAGTCATTTTGATTACTTTGCACTATTCAGGTATACCATGTATGCAGCCCATCGTGCCACTGTGTTCCTGAGCAAGTCATGAAATCGACCTATTGGCTCGCGGCTTGATGATGAACCAAAATAAGCGCTTGTTGTAGCAGAACCTAGATTTTATCTATTCATTCCACAGACAAAAAAATCTTACAACAAGGTATGTCATCGTATATGCATACATCTAACATTCAGGAAGCCTCAACCTTATTCGGCGCCAAGTAGCCCTCACACCACACTGCAATGCCAAATCCGGAATCTTCCCCACTAGGATGCTCAAACTTTACTTCAACTACAACGCATGACTGCGGCCGCTGCATCGTATCCGCTGGGTATCATCACGTTAAATCACTGCTTTAGATTTTATACTTGCTTACTTACATTCATTATACGAGTAGAGCGCAAGTAACGTGAGTGACACCGCCAGTAATGTCTCGAGCGGCTTAGCCACGCGTTCTCATTGGACGATCCCCTGTCGCAACGTCATGGACGCGAGCCGCGCATAGTCGTCATCCGTTGTGGCTGGGTTGTTAAACTTACCTGAAGACAATGTGCGACAATGCTTGTTTCTGCATGCGATACAAGTCGGTGACTGTATAGCCCTGACTGTTTTGACATATATGAAAGCTCTTGGCCCTTTTCCTATGACAGACCCCTCATTAAACATTTTACTAGCACACTATCGGATACACAGGCCAGGAGCATTTGAGCAGTATGCCTGACAGCGTCGTGGATCCGGCGGCAAGAGACAAGTATCTCCTCCAAGGTACACGGAACAGAGCCTTTTTTGCTCCAGTCCACCTAACAATGCCTAGTGACCGCCGGACCATCATATAACCCTTCGGACCACAAACCAGTAGCAGTAAATAGTGCGGATCCAACCTACATCGAAAGCGATATCTTATCGGCCTGGATACGCGTTCGCATCAAAGACTACCATGGTTTGCCTCGTGGCTCGCCGGCATCATCGCCTTACTTTGACCACCCACAACATACATCAGATCGATATTCCATCTCCTATTCCTTCATCCCCAAACATGATATGTCCGGCTCCGACCTGGTCATGGGCTTCGATTATGGCCATTCGATCAAACACCAGTTGCCTCCAGGTTTCCGTTACGCGATGAAGATTGCAACCAGCTTGCTTGATCCAGGACTGTATTCTGATCCCTATTCTGACCAGCCGTATCTTTACGGCCCCGCGCTCTCAAGTTTCTTCGCTTTCAGAATTGGCGAGAAGACGAGCACCATGTCTCCGTCTGACCAACTCTCTCAGCTTGACCAAGACTCTGCCAGTGTGATTGAAGAAGGTGCTTACGGAAGCGGCGCTGAAGTCCGTGAAACACTCAACATGCCCTCTAGATGGAAGAAACGGCGGAAATTCTACCTTGACGCCAAAGCCCTTGCGAACTTTACATTTGAAAAGGACAGAATGTATCACGCAGACTTTTTCAATCCACATCTGGACTTTGCGAATTTCGCTCTGAGATTACCAGGTTTCTCAATCAGCGTCGCGCGTTACATAGATGAGAAGACACACCATCTGAGATACGTCCTGAAGAACCGAAATACAGACGAAGTTTTAATCGTCGTTATCTTCAGATTGTTGTACGGCAAAGAACTGAAGGATGTGCTGAAGCAGGAGAAGGGCAATGAGAGCGTGCCAGCGTCGCTCGCGGCTGAGGAGTCGACATCAGATACAGAACATGATGAGCTGGCCAAGGCGCACACTACTGAGAAAGACGGAAAAGATGCCCGGCGGCGTGTGCCAACGCCGACGGAAACCCCCCAGCAACCGGAGCCTGAAGTCGTAAATTCCGATAATGAGAATCAAAATTCTCAGGGCTATGCTGCCCAAGCCACAACCGTAGTGTCAGGCTTGACAAGCACAGTAATAGCAGCATACAGAGCATTTGGCTTTGGTAATTCGTCCTCTTCAGCAACTGATTCTGATTCATCAAGCAGAAACGCCTCTCCACATTCTTCAGAGCAGTCAATGGCAGCAAAAATTGACAATATGGACAACCAGACAGTGGAGAGGTTCTTGCAGGATCAGATGAGTAATGCACCGGATTCTAAAATAGTGAATCTCAACAAAGATGTGTAAGCCGTGCATCTTGTCACTCTAGAAATGGATAATCTTAATTTGATGGTGCCTAGCGGCACTGATATTGTCGTCTCACATATTCTGCACCCTCGACACTCGAAAATATGACCAAAGACAATACCTCCGAGCAAATTTCAGCAACCGGGCTTCCCTCGTGATAATAGCTGACGTTAGACAGACCTGGAATTACTTATGAGTATGATGCCTGCTATAGATACCTTTCCGCTTCGTCCTGACTTCCAAAAACAACAGTTGCTCTGCGAAAGAGCAGTGACCGCGCATGACTGGAAGCCCTGAAACTTCTAGAAGGCCTTTTCCTGGGATCCACGAGAACACGAGAGCGGAAGAATTGACAATAAGGTGTAGGGTCTTATTACAGCCTAGCTAGCACGTGCCATTAGCCCCACATCCATCTCGAAGACGATGAAACCGAACAGTCCCCTTGACACACGCCCGGCCCCAAAACCCAATCCCAAGGGCAACAATACACGCCCCCATGACGCGCGGGGCTGACCCCCAGTTAAACTTCTGTCAAGCAGGCTCAGGACCTAGGGCAATTGCACGCGCCATGGCGCCATCCGGTCTTACTTTCGTTGGTCACCCCTCAACCTAGCGGATCTGCGTCTCGGATGTTGAAGCTTCCATGACACTAACACGCTTTGTCGCGAAGAAATGCCCAAAGCACATGGCGGCACGGCGATGATTAGCGGTAGGGTATTGATTCCATCGGCGTATGTCCTCCCGTCCGCTTGCGGGTGTCTGTGTTTCCAGTGCACAGCATCTTGAGGCAGTTTGAGTGGCGCGGATTCATGCAACACCGAATGGGTTATCCCTCTTTAGGGCGCTTGCGATAACTCTCCTTGTCAACATGTTCATTAAATAGCTTTTCTTCTATTCGGACCACTTTGCTCACTGCCCACCTGTATTCGGCCCTTTGCAAACCCTTTACAATGATGATAAACACTTGCCTGGACCTCGCACTTTTGTGCCATCCCGTCCTGGCGGTTCTAACCATTCAGCGATCCAAGATGCAGACGCAGCAGTCCTTTTGGCAGTTCTTTCTGCTCAGTTTCCTGTCGTTGCTAGCCATTCGCTATGTGAGCAGTACAAGCACGACGCCTCAAATATCGAACGCAATCACTGCAAGTGTCTGCGAATCACAAGACCAGCCCAACCCCATCGCTTCAATATACCCAAACAACGCAACTGGAGTACTCAATGGCACAATATCAGTGGTCCCAATTTCCCTGGACCTCGCCCGGAAGTTGATACCATCCCAATACCGCATCTTGGAGCACGCATATCGACGCCTCCTTCCCTCGTTTCCAAAGAACATGTACCCGGCTATCGTGCAAGCTGTCCATGACCACGACATCCAGGCTTCTGGTTTCAAAGTACCTGACTTTTCGGTGAGTTTGGTCCACGGCCTCTGACCAAACCAACGGTAACACTAACAACCCACAGCGCGCTGGCATTGAGTTCCCATTTCTCGACCTACTTGGTGACAACAGCACATCCTTCAAATGGGTACCTTCGCTTCTCATCTCCAGCGACAATACGCTTGCAATCCAAGGCTCAGAAGCATACGGCACAAACACTTACCCTTCTACCTTTGACCCTACTTGTGACGCTTACAAGGCCGTCACTAACGCCAAGCAACCTGGTACTACGTCCTTCACCGGCCGCAGCAACAGCAACAGCAACAGCAGCACCGTCCTCGGCGCCGCATGCGTCGACACGCAATTCTCCGCGACGACCAAGCGAGCCTACCCCATGAACTTCTTCGTCAACGTCACCAACCAAGTCATTTTTGCAGACGGAAAGTCTTGCGACAACATGATTCGCCTCTTCAACACCAGTCTTTCTACCGCCCCGAATACGATTCAGACCATCAAGGGAACCGTGCGCGCGAAGATGCTGCCATTCGAGACTGAACAGGTCTGGAATGATGTCTACGGTATTCGTCTGGCTAGCGCGTTCATCGAGAACAATTACCTTCCCTGTGAGAACTTCCGGGGCTATGGATCTTCGGATTAGAAAGATGGGGCAGCAGCAGCAGCAGAAAAGCTGTGCAAGATATCATGATGAATTCCACGTTAGGGAGTCTTTTATTTTGAGGAAGGAGCATATGTGGGAACAGCAGCGCTCTGAGCAATCGTGCTGCTTTTGACTGATTGAAGAGAACATGGGATACCCGATTGGAGTTATTTGACTGGCTAGCAGCCATTAAGAAAATTGTATATATGGGGTAATGAGAGGTGTATTTATCGTCATGTTTAAAAAAATATGAAACAGCTCTCTGTATTTGTACAACATCCATGATGACATTCAATTAGCTACTCATTTCATGCCAAGCAGACCCTTCAGCCTCATTATCTTGCCCTGAACGATACCCTTGAGACCACCCGCGCCCATGGCCGGTACTTCGTCTACGCCTACGAAGCGCCTCACAAGCAAGTTAAAAATGTTTCCAAAGCCCAATGCCATGACTGTGCTGGTGAGAATAATGACATTGTACGGCATACTGAAATCAGGTGTTGGGAGAGGGAGAAGGAGCGATGTTGTACGGACGTAGATGCCCTTGTTGTCACCGGATGATGGTGACAAGACACGAATGACGGCAGGGGCGACATCAAAACCTCGGTTTGCATCTGGCGGGTACTCTGTGTATCGTAGAATGGCTTTCTCAAAGTCGTAAGTCAAGGTGAGGGTAGATGCGGGTGGAATAACCATGCGCAGCTCGAGATGAGTACCGCGTTTGCGATCAACTGCTGGCCGGTAGTATGTTTCCTTAATGGTAGTCTGCTCTGTGGTGTCGAGATGAGCCCGCAATGTGTGTAAATACGGCTTCATGAACCAAGGGAGAGACTCAAGGTATACGATCTCGACTTCTTGGTCTTTGGATGGGTTCCGGATGACCGCCTGGGTGCTGCCTCGCTCTTGGCCATGACCATTGATGGATCTCGCTGCAAAAACAAGTGGATCAGGACGAACCAACCCCGTTTTCATTTTCTGCTCAGGGAGAGCAAGGCTAAAATTCTGACCGGTCGGAGGTTTGAAGCAGCGGAGAGTATCTGATACCAACTTGATCTCTGTGAATGGACCATCCGTCTCCACGTCCATGTTACGTTCTGGTGGCATGTTGATGCAGACGTTGTGGGACTCGTCTGCGCTCTCACCCACCAAGGGACAGGCTCCCCTGAGCGGCCTTCCGAAAACTTCCTCAAGAGTCCACGGAAGCTCAGTGCCCTTGTTAAGGGGATAACAAGTGTCGTGCCCGTTGTAGCCCTTGGAGGTGTCGCACTCTATCTGGTCAATTGGGAGAGGCCGCGGGATTAGGTTGTCTCTTGGGCGCTTCGCTCTGTCAATGTCCAAGACCATGTCCACGCTCTGCTCCATCTCTATGGAGCAGGTGGAGCCAGCCTCATCACACGTGGGGCGGACATCCACAGCCATGGTCTGGAATGCAGCATCGAACAACTTGTGTCCATCAAGGAGGCTGGAGACCCCTGCCTTTCCCTTGCACGGCAAGAGTTTCAGAAAGGGGGTCAAGTTTTCGGTACAAACGACCTCATGGGGCAGTGTACCGTGCAGCAGGTGGAGGTTGGATGCATTGCCGTGGTGGCCTTCCGGGTCAAAGGACATGACAGGGCGTATGGTCTTGGTAGCATCAATGAAGTTGATCGAGGCGCAGAAGAGACCGGACAGAGCATTGGTAAGCTTTAGCCATCGGGCAAACGCTCTGAATATGGGTCAGCATGCATTAAGTACTGCGTGCGTAGCAGACATACTCTTCTTCGGTGTCGGCCTCGACCCAAGCCCACAGCTCGACACCAGTGCCTCCCTCTCGTGCCCCATTCCACGGTCGCTGTCCCCAATTGTCAGCATCCCATCTTCCAACGCTGAACCTCAGATGGAGTTCCTTTGCATGGGCATGCTGCAGAATCTGACCGAAAGAGCGCGGGAAGTAGCGGAAGTTTTGAGCTTCAAAAGCTGCGGCGCTTTCGTTGCTGCGGAAGTTGAAAGAGGCCAGAAGGGTGTTTTGGGGCAGGGGCCGAAGGAGGAGGCGCTCGCTGTAGTCGGAGCTTGCCGATACGAGTGCGATCAAGGCATTGAGCAGCAGGAGGGCGAAAGACGAGAGCATCGCAGCATCGTAGCGCTCTCTACGCGGAAAAAGTGGTGTTGTGGTAGAGGCGGAGCGTAGACGTGGAGGGAGAAGGCGCCCCGCGTGTGATTGGCTGGGCGGTGTGTATACCGTACTTGGCATTACCGCGGTCGCATCGTCGCGATTTCTTTTGACCGTCACTTCTGTCTCCAGCTCTCCACATCACGACTCTCCCAAGCAACACCACACAGTACACATCATGGCTGCGGCAGAGACGCGTAGGCTGCTCGGTATGCTGCCCAGGTCCTACCCATGTGAAGAAAAAAAGTAATACTGACACGATACAGAGCAGCTCATGGGCGAACAGCTCATGAACGGAACCGACCAGCGCGCGCCCCAGCTCAGCATCACCGACCCCAAGGTCTGTCGCTCATACCTCGTTGGAAACTGCCCACACGACCTCTTCACCAACACTAAGAACGAACTGGGACCTTGTCCCAAAGTCCACAATGAAGCGCTCAAGACCGAGTACGAGAAGGCCGACGCAGAGCAGAAGCGCAGGTGGGGCTTCGAGTTTGACTATATGCGCGACATGCAGCATCACATTGACGCCTGTAACCGCAAAATAGATTCGGCACAGCGCCGCCTAGAAAAGACGCCTGAGGAGATTCGACAGACAAATGCTCTTGTGAGTAGTCTAGTTCACGTGTCAAACTGTCTCGTTTACTAATGAGTGCATAGCTCAAAGCAATCAACGAACTCACAAAGTCCATCGAGGCCGGTATGCTCGAGATAAAGATCATGGGTGAGGAGGGCATGGTCAACATGGCTGTTCAAGAGTTCACAAAGGTCCGCTACAAGAAGGCGGAGAAGGAGGAGCGAGAGCGAGAGCTGAGAGCCCTCTCGGACACTGGAGGTCCCTCAGGTCACCAGAAACTTCAAGTGTGTGATGTATGCGGTGCGTATCTCAGTCGTCTGGACAATGATCGTCGTCTAGCAGACCACTTCTACGGAAAGATGCATCTTGGCTATGCCTCGATGCGTAAGTCGTATGAGGCGCTGTCCAAGGAACTCAAGGATCGTCCTCCACCTCGCAACTCGTACCCTTCCTCGGGCGGCGACATGGATCGCGGCAGTGGCGGAGGATGGGGTGGCGGCGGTTACGGGGGCGGTGGTGGTGGCGGCGGTGGCTACCGTGGCGGACGAGGCGGTCGTCGCGGTGGCAGAAGAGGTGGTTGGTAAAGTTTCCCCTCTAGGTCTCGGCGTTAAGGTGTGTCTATATGAGATTCCCAAATTCTGCAGCTTACTACAGTGTTGATGCAAGAGAGAGTACAAAAAAGATCATCACCGCGACGTGGCGGCGATACTACTGTATAACATTCTAGCCAACTCTTTTTTTGTGGGGGAAGGGCCCTTTGAGCTATGAAAAATCAAGTTTCCAAAAAATTCAGCAAATGTACGCTTTTCTCTCTCTTCCCATCCAAAAACCAAGGATGCGCAAATCTGGAAGTTGGCTTCTTTCTAACCGTCATTCAAGGGATAGTTTTCAGTGAACGGACTTGCATGCGTTCTTGTCGCAGGTGCGTGGCTTCTTTTTTGTTTTGTTTCTTGAACCAGTGACATTACCGATTTCTTCTTGCCGTGATTCAACTTGGTTTGTGTTCGCATGGCACTGCTCTAAATGGACACGCATCCGTCATAGTCGTCGTTGTTTGGTCTAGCAACGAAGATGAGTAGTGACATACATTAAGGCTCAACCCCTGAGAGATTTGCTTAGCTGGACTGGTGCGTCTATGCGTTTACAGCCTCTTTTCGATGTTAATGTGCTTGCCGCCTGTCTAGGTTGGCCTGATGCATCTACCTATTCTAGTATCCAGCGGAAGTGGTAGGCCTAAGTAACCAGGCCTCAAGAGTCCTCTAGAATCACTAAAAACGCTGCTGTAAACTGACTCGGTATTACCCTGTAGGTTTAGAAATCTGGTAGTTATAAAGTACATAATACCTCTCAGAACATAATAACTAGTTATTTATTACATAAAGTCTTTCATATATCTCACATATCATCTCAAATGTAAGGAAGAAAATATGCGATTAAGCAAAAAACTTGAATATATGTATAAAAACAACCCCCTGTTCTTAACCCAGTTCTTTCCACAAACAACCGAAAAGCATGTGACTAGTCATCATTCCAAAACTTTCTCGTCTCTTTCCCCCAAATACCAAGACCATGCAGTAACACACCTTCGTACCAGCACATCTTGCGCAGGCTCAGCAGCATGGATCCAAGTAGACGAGTTGCGCTTCCACATTTTAACCTTAACTTTTTTAAGACAAAAAAATACAGATGCTGATGTCATTGGATCCTCCATGCATGTACACATTCAATTGTTGAGAGGAAGGGGGGGAGGGGGATACAAAGATACGCGGAATATCCGTGTGCATAAAGTCCAATGTAGGCATAATAGAACCCCAAGGGGCTCTTTTCAAGAGAAATCACTGATGAATAGCTACGTGTCACACACAGATAGTGCATCTTAGCACCACCAGCCAAAACGACAAAAAAGGAAGAAGAAGGGGTGGGTGGAGAAGTATTCATTCATTCAATCATCCCCAAGCATCCCGTACTTCTACAACTAACAGACTCACTCACATATTACTCGTCATCCTCGTCATCAAACCCCAACCCATCCACCTGACCCAGAAACTCGCTGTTCCCTTCGCCCCGCATCAAGGCATCGACATCAATGCCGCCACTAGTCAAATACCTTGCACTCACGCCCGTGTTGATCCTTTGAGCGAGCAAACTCTTCAATTCGGCTCGTAACGCTGCCATTTCTGCTTTGGTCATCTGACTGGCTTCTCTCTCCTTTTTCTTACGGCCACTGCCACGACCGCGTTTGCCTTTTGCGTCTTTTTCGAGTTCCTCGCTGTCGTAGTCGACGCCGAGGTCTTCTGCGGCTTGGCGGAGGACGTCGTCGGTGCTGTTCTTCTTTTCCTTTGCAATGACCGTGTCGGCGAGGCGTTTGGAGATGGTCGCGCGGGGTTTGAGACGCGCGACGATGCGCCGGTCAATGTCGAGGGTGCGGATGAAGAACGATGTGTTTTTGGTCTTGGGCGCCGAGGAAGCGCGAGCGTGCACTTTGGCGATGAGGCGGCGCACGCCGGCGACTTCTTCGGGACCGCAGATAAGGATGCTGGCGCCCGAAGCAGAGGCGCGCGCGGTACGGCCGGAGCGGTGAACATAAGTGTCGGCAGCGCGGGGGAGGTGGTAGTGGATGACGAGTTCGACTTTGGGAATGTCGAGACCGCGGGCGGCGACGTCGGTGGCGACGAGGATGGAGCCTGGGCGTTCTTTGAAGCGCTCAATGGAGCGTAGACGGGCTTTTTGGGCCATGTTGGAATGGAGTGGCAGGGCGGGGAGGGCCAAGTTAGTAAGGAAGGGTGTTATACGTCTGACGGCCGAGATGGAGTTTGTGAAGACGAGAGCGCGCTTCTGAGGGTAAAACATGAGGAGAGAGTAGAGATACAAGTCCTTCTCAGGGCCAGCGCATTCGATAAGACCTTCCTGTAGCTTGCTTGCCATCTGCGAGGTCGGATTGGCGTCGATGAACTTTGGCTTCTCTTCGCGGAACTGGAGCTTCTTCAAGAGATACTCCATGGACTGTTGCTCGTTCATCTGGTTACCACCGAATTTGGCCTTGCCGGCAAGCTTCCTCTGCAAGTCTTTGCCAAAGGTGGCAGAGAAGACGAGTGTTTGGCGCTCCAGCTGTGGTGCTTCTGTTGACCCACCGTTCTGGTCTGGTTCGTCGTCAGGCTCGAGGACCTTGAGAATATCGTCCATTTCCTTGAAGTGGCCCTCGCTCAGCAGGCGGTCAGCTTCGTCGACAACCAAAAACTTGATTTGCTTGAATTTGGCCAGCAGACCTTGACCGCTGCTGATCACCTCCCACAGTCGTCCCGGGGTTCCGACAACTATATCCGCCTTTTCCAGTTGCCTACGCTGCTTCTGTACGGACAGACCGCCCGTGATGGACGCAATGTATGGCGAGTCAAAGTCACCTTTTGCACAAAGAGCGATCAGATGGCTATTGATTTGGTGGGCAAGTTCTCGAGTTGGCGCAATGATGAGGGCGAGCGGCGTCTTGTTTTCGGCGTCCTTGGAGGCTGGGCGTGAAGCGAGATACGACTCTATGATTGGAATGCCGAACGCAAGCGTCTTTCCTGAACCAGTTGAGGCCTTTCCAATGACATCTCTACCAGCAATGATCTCGGGTATGCTTGATGCCTGGATATCAGTGGGCTTGGAAAACTTGAGCTTTGCCAATGCTCCGAGCATCTCCTCAGAGAGGTCCAGGTTTGCCCAAGCAGACACGTCTTCCTCGTCGCTATCGTCGATTGGCTGGTTTGCGAGTATGTCGAAGGCGCCAGGACCAAAAGTCTCGCCGTCGTCTCCGTCGTCTGTATCGGGTTCATCTTCATCCTTGTCCTCTGCGTCGGCCTTTGCCTTTTGCTCCTGCTCTCTTTTCAGTCTCTCTTCCTTGAGTCTCTTCTTCTTTTCTGTTTTTGTCTCTTTTCGCGTCTCGGGTTGGCTGTTCGTTGGCGGCGTGGACTCTTCTGGCTCGGCTTCATCGCTAAAGCCATCCCATTCTGGCTCTTCGTCTTCTCCGTGCGCCTCAACCTCTGTTTTGTCCTCCTCCTCCTCTTCAGCTTCAGACCCCTCTTCTTCCGCAGACCCAGACTCACTTTCCTCTTGAGGCTCCTGACCTTCGCCAAAAGTTATCTGCTCAAGCCGTCGAGCCTCTTCCTCCTCCTGCTGCCGCGCTTCCTCAAGGTCGCGGGCAACCTCATCTTCCGTCTTTGTGGTTTCAAAATGGAGATTGCCAGTAACGGGGTCCTTTACAATTTCAACGTCGTCAATCTCCTCGAGTCCATAAAAGCCCTCAGTATCCTCCAATCGATCGGGCATGGAAACCGTCTTCCAACCTAGCTGGTCAAGCTGCACTCTGCGTTTTGTCTTTGCAGGCAAAGGCTTGGGAAAATCGTCGACCTTTTGGCGCTTATGCGCCTTGTGCGCAGCCTTTTTCGGGGCGGCATGAGGGCGCTTCATCGTGGCGCTGATTCTGGCGATCTGGAGGAATTGTTATGGCGCGAGATTTTGCGGCGCGCAATGCTCTCTCTGGAATTATTTTTTGGGGAAAACTTGTCGGCGCTCGGGGGTCCGCTGCCCCACTTGGCCCTCTAGCCGTCTAGCCCACACTTCACGTGCGACTCACCTCTGCATTGACTAAATTGCGAAAAGACGTGGGAAGTGGGGGGAAATCAGGATCAAAAGAGCAGGATCATATTGTCGGTTCCTCGTCCGGATTTGCGACAACGTGCCATAAATTTCTGACGTCCCGTCGTGGAGAGCGAGCAATACATCAAGCAAAGCAAATTTCAAGATCAACACCAGTCATACGGATTGACTTGACAACCCTTGGGAGTACAGGTGGGGTGGTTTTGTCCACGTCAAAGGAAACATGGGGAAATCTTCAAAAGACAAGCGGGATGCGTACTACCGATTAGCCAAAGAGGAGGGGTGGCGAGCACGGTCTGCGTACAAGTTACTGCAACTAGATGAAGAATTCAACCTGTTTGAAGGAGTGACTAGGGTGGTGGATCTTTGCGCTGCACCAGGGAGCTGGAGTCAAGTCTTGTCGCGGGTGCTCATCAAGGGCGAGAAGTTTGGACGAGCGGGGTGGCAGGAGAAGCAGGCTGGTACTCGGGATTATGTCTTGGGTGCGAAGAAGGAGGACGAGACACCAGGGGAACAAGAAGAGAGCAGTACAGACAAGGCAGAGACACAGAAACCAAGAGAAGGGGTTCGGATAGTCGCCATTGATTTGCAGCCCATGAGTCCGCTCGAAGGGGTGACAACTATGCGGGCCGACATTACGCATCCGTCGACGATACCCCTTATGCTCAAGGCACTCGATCCAGATACATATGATCCCAAGGCGACCAGCGGCTCTTCGCCTGTGGACCTGGTGATTTCCGACGGTGCACCTGACGTTACTGGTCTCCACGACCTCGACATTTACGTGCAGAGCCAGCTGCTCTGGGCCGCGCTCAACCTGGCCCTGTGCGTGCTCAAGCCAGGGGGCAAGTTTGTGGCCAAGATTTTCCGAGGCAAGGACGTTGACCTGTTGTTTGCGCAGCTCAAGATTGTGTTTGAGAGAGTGCGAGTAGCCAAGCCGAGGAGTAGTCGGGCCAGCAGCATCGAAGCGTTTGTCGTGTGCGAGGGCTTCTGTCCTCCACAGGGTTTCACGGCTAGTCTAGACAAACCACTGGGTGCGGGTACACAGCTACCTACAACACCAGCACCAGCACCGTGCGATGGGCCCGGGCCTGAAAGCAGGGTCTCGCGGAAAGTCAGGGATGACGGAGCAATAGAGTTGGATCTTGGCGACGAAGAAGAGGACGAGGACGAGACCGCGGAGGACATGGAAGAGGGGGGTCGGCGGTGGATCGCGCCCTTTCTGGCGTGCGGTGATCTGTCTGCGTATGACTCTGATGCTACGTATCACCTACCAAAGGATCGAGTCAGTTTGGACCCTGTGCAGCCGCCGACGGCGCCCCCGTACAAGCGAGCGTTGGAGATGCGGAAACTAGCTGGCGGAGCGTATGGGAAGACCAAGGGCAGGGTCAAGCAGACAGTTGCGTAGTTGAAATTACAGGGACAGAGATGTGTTTGTGTTGGGAACATTTGTCATATCATGGCTACTTGGTGCATCTGGTCGATCAGCATTCTCGGGCAGGTGTTTTGATTGTATACTTTATAGAAACATGTACTTGTTCGTACAAGGTTTGATTGCAATGCATATGGGCAGAGCCTATAGCAGTCTTTCTCGAGGACATTGATATGGTGCCCTCGGAGCGTGAGGATACTCGTGTGTCTCGTATAGGGACATGGCACAATCTGGCTAGGACATGGCCGTGGAGCTGTCCCTGCACTTTGGTGAACTGGTTCGCGCACATGGCCTCGATTGAGCTTGTCAGGGAAGCGCTAGGTCCAAAGTGGACAAACAGAGTGCACGCGCACACACACGAGGCACGGTGTTCTTTGTCTACGCGCCAAACCTTCTAAATTGTTGCGGTGTGGGACGCAGTGGGGTTGGCCTTGGCGCTCGCCCGGCGCTATGACGTGCCAGAAGCAACGATGCAAGATGTCAAATGTTTGACGATCGGCGCCATGTGGTGTAGAGTGGGTGTCTCAGGGCTGGCCAGCAATGGGCCAGACTTGGAGGGAGGGAAGAAAAAAAAATGCACAGAGGATCGACGGCGTGTAATGAGCAAATTTCGGTAGCAGTATTGGTCTGGCGATGTCATGGGGCGGACCCAGGGCAACGGTCAGCAGAACGTTTTGGTGCAGCGGTAGCGTACGATGGCAACGGGAGATGGGCCGTTGCCGCGGGAGTCGGGGGAGGCCTGTTGGGCGAGGCTTGAAGCGGACAGTCGTCGTCGTCTCATGGGCGGCGGGCAGCGGGATTCTGGAAGGCGGTGCGACGATGGTGCAGCAGGTGGCTAGGCGGCTTGGGCAGCATGGCTGGCGGACGTGGTGCAGGTCAAGGTTGGATGGATGTAGTGCGAGAGGGAATGAGTGGTGGAAGCGGACCGAGCCAGACGCTGTGAGGGTTGCTTTTGGACACCCTGCATGCGGACGTGTCGAATCGAGTGGCATGGCATGGCGGATGGCGCGTTTCACGAGGCCCAGCGTCTGGACGCGTTGTACATGTGTGGGTGGTGGTGGTGGTGGTTAAGAGGACGAGTGGGCGTTTCTCATCGAGCCGGGTCGGTTCCTGCATGGCGGGCCTGGTGGGCAGCCATGTGCGGCCATGTGCAGCCATGTGCAGCGGCCATGGCGCCGCTTGCAGGCCATGTCTGCCGTGGTTGTGTGTGTGTGTGCGTGTGTGTGTGTGTGTGTGTGTGTGTGTGTGTGTGTGTGTGTGTGTGTCG
>JAWDHC010000366.1:0-24064 GCA_036172615.1 Curvularia verruculosa
GTGTGTGTGTGTGTGTGTGTGAGAGAGAGAGAGAGAGAGAGAGAGAATGTGGATTTATGAATTGCATAATAGACTTGCATTCGCTGCCTTTTCAAGTTCAAACTCGAGCAGTTTTCGCTCTTGTGACATCTCGTACACATACAAGACCTGACTTCTCTCACGAGCCCCCTTGTGGAAAAGTCCCTTGGGTATTTATTGAGAGACGAGCAACATTGCATTGTCGTGTTCATATGCCGATTGTACAAAGGTAGCCAAACCGTGCATGGAAAAAAAATGCGGTACATTGTATGGTACATGTGCGTTATTATACTGATACCACGGCCGTTATTACGATAATCTACACAATCTCCCGTCTGTCAAAGAAGAGGAGGCATGGCCCAGCTGTTTTCGTGCCCGCATAAAACCATCATACCAAGCCAACAGCGAACTGAAGCGAGAGAAGAATTGAAAAAGACGGTCGCGTCCGACTATCCAAGCACTATTGAAATCCATACAAAACCCACCGGAGCTGCTCAACGCTCAACAGTCCTGTTGCCTAGGAGAGAAGAAGAAGAAAAAAGAGAAGCAAACTCCCGCCTCTAAAAGAGGAAAGGGGGTGTTTCTGGTCCTTCATATTCTCCAGCTCGTCATTATTTTTTCGCGCTCTTCCTCTGCTTGACCCTCGAACCAATTGTTTCTTGGTCTACAGGGGCAGCCCCGCTGACTGGAGTTGCAGGCGCCTCTTCAACCTTCTCCATTTGGTCATCTGTCTCATCTTTCAGCAGCGCTTCCTTCTCATCAACCTCCTCATCTGTAGGTGAGTATTCACTGCGGTCGTCGTCGGCGTCCTTGTACACGACAAAGCGGTAAGCAATCCTGCAGATGAAGAACCACCAGAAGAGGTTGACGGCTTGCAACGAGGCCAGCAGGGCGAAGGTGATGTATTGACTGATCCAGCACTTGTACTGTTGAGTTTCCCAGTTGAGCTCAAAGGGGCCGACCGTCTTGAAAGTGGTGAGGATAGACCAGATAATCTTGAGATTGATGTAGTGGCGAGTGTAGCCCCAGACTACCATGAAGATGAAGAAATAAGGACCGACGATAGGAGAGTCGATGTAGTTGAGGCACTTGGAAGTCTATATCCATGTTAGCACGCCAAAGACCAGGACTCGGAGAAGGAATCTAGTACTTACAGCCAAGAAGAAATCAGATATGTCGTGCGTGATGTAGACGGCAATGCCCATATATGTAAAGTGAAATCTGTAACTCAGCCAGATCAAGCTCACAGTAATGATGTGGTGGGCAACTAGCTCCTTGAAATCCTTCCTAGGCTTTTCAAGCATCAGCAACAGCACAATGGCTTGCTGTGCCCAGTAACTGGCTTGGAGAAGGTAATACGCCTTGACAATGGCTTCGTGCGTTCGGTGGGGAAAGCCCTCGTACATGCCGATAGGATTGAAGTACCACACAGGGGTGCGCGACATGACCCAGACGCCGAAGGGTCCGTAAATGGCAAAGTAGAGGGCGGTGTAGGCTTGTTCCATGAAGCGGGATTGCTTGTCTCGGTTTCTGATCCCAAAGCGTATAGCAATAGGACGAATAAGTCGCTGCATGCAGAACTCTCGTGTAAAGCTAAGGACGATGATGTAGAACCCCACAAAGGCAAAGTCCCGCCCGCCTTTGCCATAGTGTAAAGGTGCGTTGGGGTCCTCTCGCACATGGGCGGGGATGAGGGGGTCGTCGCGTGCGAGTGGGTATGAGAGGAAGAGACAGGCGGAAATCGGGTTCGAAGGGTAGGGGTAGACGAGATAGAGAGAGATGATGGTCAAGCCGAGTACGAGGGGAAGCAGCCATGTATGTCGTATGCACATGCGTTTCGCTTTGGATATATAGCCACGGGTGGTTTTTCGCTTCGAACGCCGCGCGGATTTGTCTGATCTCTGTCAAGCCGTCAGTACATGTGAAATGGGCACGGCGTGCTGCAAAGGGTACTTACTGGGTCCATCGTCACTGGACTGTTCAGTGGAGGAGTCCCAGACCGATGTGTCGCCAATGCACCCACATCGACATCTCCAGGCACATCAGCGCCGAGCCCACTGGATTTCCTTCTCCGTCTGGGCGCATTGTTGGCTAGGGGGCTGGATGACAGGGCACCATTCAGTGGGGGGAACGGTTCCGTCATACTTGGTCGGAGAGATGGCCGCAGGAGAGACAATCGTGGAAGGTAGCGCGCAGGGCAACGGAGGAGAATGGTTGAACAGCAATGATGTATGCACAATCAAGTGCCAAGAAGAAGGAGAAAATGCAGGGCGTAAGGAGAGTGAGGCCGCCAGCGTGTACGGTACAGAGGGTGCAGTGGGCACAGACAGTGTAAACAAAAAACGAGGTCCGGTGCGATTCATTTCCCGAAACTCCCTGCCCAGCCATAAGTGGGGCTCATGACCATCGCGTGCAGTGTGAAGGATCTCTGATGTCGATCTGCCTCCCGAGGATGGCCGTGGCCGGGGGGTTAGGGTTATGTCAGCACCAACATCGCCAGAAGGCCCTGCGAAGGTGCATATATGTACGTGTATACATATTAACTATGTGTGATGAATACCAAGGCTGGGGCATAGACAGTGCCGTAACCTAGTACGAGACCCAGTCCACGACAGCCCCCTTTTGGCACATGGGCGGTGTATTGCACATACATGCCACAGAAACAGGACCGGATTACCGAATGGTTATTATTATCATTATTAATACTACCGGGCGTAAAGCGACAGCGACGGGGGATGATCTAATAAAAAAAACACTCGTCTTAGCATCATAGGCAGCCTGTCCCTTTTGTGATGCACGCAAAAGAATCGCCAGTCCTGTCTCGATACATGCATATGGATTGTACTACATGAGTCCACGACAGGCCAGGCAAGCATTACTCAGATGGTCTGAGGCGGCTTCCGGGATGCATGTTAGTCTTATGCTGCACTGTCCCCACACCATGTGCAGGCGCACCATTGGCATTGATCTGATCCAGTTTTCTCCCAGCAATCTCCAGGCTCTTCTTCACCTCGGTCGTGGGTGTGCCGATGCTGCTCACAGTCACCGTGCTATCCATACTCCCCTTCCTAGAGAGAGCACCATCCTGTCGTAGCAAACCTTTGATACCACCCGCCTTCCGTGCAGGCAGCTCGCCTTTGCCAGCGGTAGCCACGTACAGTAGATACTTGAGGTTCGGCAATGTATGGCGAATATCGAGTGGTCGTAGCCCCAGCGAGTTGGAGAGGATTTCAATGTTCTTGTTGAGAAGGAATACACCATACTCGAAGCGATACCTTACAACGTTTTTCATGTACAGGGGGTAGGTTCGCTGCTGATTTTGTTGATTTTGCGAAATGGCCAACGGATCATCGATGGTTGATGTCGAGCCATTGAGCGTTATCGGGTACGGCAGGATGACCGAAAGGTAAGGCGAAAGCAAGCTGACGACCTGGGCTACATAGCCTAGTGCTGCAGAGGTAACGTCTTCTTTTGCATCCTCGAACATGGAATTCGGTAATAGCAATCCCCGGATTGTGAAAGTGAGAGCTTTGCCAGGCACAGGCTCAATAGGAAATATCCTCAATAAATCTTCGCAGACCCTTCGTCTTTGCCCAGTAATGTCCTCCCCAGTCTTCTCCAGAAGCTGCTTGGTTTGAGTGTCCTTGGCCTTTTGCTCAGAGATTTCACTCTCTGCCTGTAGCTGCCGTTCACGCCCGGACTTCATCTCCTCCCGACGGTCCTGGATATTGGCTTGCAGTTCATCATGCTTTCTACGCGCAGCCGCAACGCGGCGCTTTTCCGTTGTTACTGCAGCCTCTACTGTCCGCAGGTTTTCTTGCGTCTCAGCCACCGACTCTATCGTAAATATGTCCTCCTTGTTAGCGATGAGGAGGCTCTCAATCTCGTCAGCGATCCTATCACGGGTGACTAGTGCATCTTGGATACAATCATCAAGCGTGGACAGCCTCATGAGAGCGTCATAAGAAGAAGATGGAAGCACTCTACCATCAGGATTCTCCTTCGGTGGTGCAAGGAGTTCTGGGCGCGTCCTCTGCTGTACTGGCAGATCTGTGAAGCTCGTGTAGATGCCATCCGTCATATGGAAGAGTACGCAGTTCTGGGGAAGTGGATGTCTGAATCCTCCCAAAGACTTTCCAATAAACTGGAGTGAGCGGAACTGCACGGTATAGTCCAATAAGTACTGCCAAGTCTGCATTGTCTCGCTCTTTGCCCATACTTTTACGATAAGTGTATCCAGTCGCGTGACGCCCGGCCCACAGGGACCAAGGTCGAAGAACTTGAAGTTTGGATTCATGGCCTTCTCGGCGATTTCAGAAATGTACACTGGATCCGGCTGGTGTTCAATGTGCAAAGAAAAGAACGTATCGGCCATGCGTCCAGCGGTGATGTCTTCTAGCTTCTTCTGGCGCGTCAAAGGGCTTGCATTGGTCCATTCCATTGTAGAGCGCCTTCTCAATCCTCTACCATATGTTGGCCGTGTTCCTTTCTGTGGAGTCTTTGGCTCGCGCAATGCACCATTGCTACGCCGCCCAGCATCATCGGTGGAGGTGAGATCACTCGATGACCAAGAATGTGTCAATCCCCTGCTTTCACGCAATGCGAGTGCCTTTGCAGGAGACTTAAAGGTGCTCGGAACGGCTTCATCGTCGATGGTCTTGCCGCGTGGCTTAGAGGGGCTGGCGGTGAGAGTGAGATTGCGAATGGAGATGCCTTGGAGATGCCTGAGCTTGCGGTTCTATGACTTGGTCAGCAACGTCCGCCATGAACAACAACTGGCAAACACACATATGGTAGCAACCACGGGCGCTCGCGTGGTGGATGAGAGTCGGGTTGGCCAGTTGGTTGGAACGGATCGCCGGCCATGGTTACGTAGCTTGTCGCAAAAGCACGCAGATGGGGTGTGAGTCTTGCGAGCGTCTCATGGGCGCATGATGGAAGGGGTCCGGAGTCGGGGACAGGCAAGCAGGCGCATCAGTAACAGCATCCGCGCAGCCCATAGTAAATATTGAGGCTTGTTGTGACCAAGGACACGCGGAGCTGTCGCTCTTAGCAAGCGGAGATGACCCAAGGCGTTCCGCGACACAGCGGGAGTGGGAGAGAGCGAGCGGGCCCGTGCACCAAATGATTCTCGCATCTTTGCATCCATGACAGACCCCAACGCCGGTCTGTCTGCTGGTCCATTGGCATCACCACACACCCTGCGGCAATGCCTCGCTCACTCGCCCGGCTCCGGTACAGGCCGCCGGTGAAGCCCATCTCCTTTGCCCCCGCGGCGAAACGCATAACACCCGCCCACGAGGAACTCCTCCAGAAGCGGGTCGCCGCCTATGTCCAACGCCAGTCGAATCCCCAACACCTTCGCTTGCAAACCGTCGTCAACGAAAAGGCAAGGCGCCAGCCGACTGGACAGCATGTCAATGCGCCCATCAAGCCCTATACTTTGCGGGACGTGGTAGACCCCGAAGGCACGGCCAAGCATGGAGAGATAATTTACATTTTTCGCAACACAAAGACGAACCAAATCATCTACTCTCTCCAGGAGCTCTTAGATGTACGCTGCCCGTACTAAATGCATTGATTGGCTATTGATTGTCTCCAGAACCACCACCTCGACCAACTTCCCTTCATTGGCAAGCACTCAAAGCCGCCTGCTCTGCGCCCAGACGAATGGGTCCCTCACTGCGTCGTCACTTTCCCCACACCTGCCCAGGGCCACAGTGCTTATCGTAAGCTTCGTGAGTTCCGGAAATTGCACGAAACCGCCTGGGATAAGACAAACCCAGAGATGATATCCATGGATCGCAAGCAACGAATCAAAAAGATCATGGACCAGCGGGCCAATACGAGTGCCGATCTCGCCGAGGTGCTGCGGATACAAGAAGAATACGGGATCCAGGCTGCGGAGGAGCTGTTGAAGCGCGAGCAAAAGGCGACTGCTGTGCTGGACAAGCGTTGGGAACAAATCGACGCACTAGCCAACGCAAGCCTGGCCAAGGAGAAGCCAACAGACAACGTCAAGTGGCTCCAAGGCCAAATACGATCCATGGATTTGAAGCTTAAGATGAAGCACCATCAGAGTGAAGCCGATCAGAAGAGCCTAAAGGCCACCAAGGAAGGTCTCGAGACTCGGTTGCGCAAGTTGCAATACGCAATCAGAAAGGCAGAGCAGTTTAAGAAAATCCAAGAGGATCTCGCCAAAAAGGCAATGCCTGCTAATGAGCCAGGTGCGGAGGCCAAATTGGAAGAATCGAGATCCCAAGTGCGAGTCCTGGATGAGGCACTTCAGAACCCAGACCCCACACGGTCAGCGTCAGACCTTGAGATGGATGCTCAGCTTCTCGCTCAACGGCGAAGTGAAGTCCAATCGCTCGAGGCGGCTTTTGACGCCAAGGCCCAAGCCGAATCCCGCGACCACTACATTGCTCGCTCAGTCCTTCCAAAGGGCCTCAAGAAGCCCCCGGTGAAGCCTTACACGCTTAACGGTGTTTCGGTGCGATGGGCGGATATGCAAGACGCTCTCTACGCAGCCGGTCAATGGCCTGAGCCTATTGAACACGAGCCTCTGGAAATCAACAGGGCGCGAGGAGAGACTTTGTTGCTCTCGGCAGAGGAGTTTGAGATTGAAAAGAATAACGACGTCGGACGCATCATGGAGGTTTTGCAAATGAATAAAGGCCTGCAATCAAGTCACGACGCAGCGCCTACGTTGAAGAGTAGCATACCCACGCTTTTGCCTGTACGGAACGCGTTCAAGAGCGCGACCGCCTAGGGGCCAATGTACATTATGTAGATCATTATTGCTCGATCTTCAACAAATTCTGAACAGACATTTCCACATTTTTGGTAGTGACGTTGCGTACTCGTTTTTTTTGGCGCTTTTCTTCCACATTGACATGTGCTCATTTTGGAACAGGCTCTGCTGATTCAGTCCTGTGCTGGGTTTTGGTTGAGGTCTCTTCCTCATCCAACTTGAGTCGAAGTTTTTCCAGCCGCTCCAGCAAAAGACGCTCCTTTTCTTTGAATTTCTTCTCAAACTCCTCATCGTCTTCGGTGCTAAATTCCAGAGCAGTTGGCGTCTTGTCTCCCTCTCCACCGCCATCATCGACGCCCCCTTCTTCCCCGCTACTATCAGTCCTTCTTGAATTTTCCAAAGCAGCATACTCCCTCTTCTTCACCTCTGCAGCCCATCTCCAACTCTTCTCAAGTCTTGCCAAACTGCTTTTTGGCCAACAGATCCTCATATCAGTTCCCTTCGGTAGAGTGCGTGCATGTTCTGGTAAGATCACCCAGTCCAACTTATTCTCCACATAGATATGCACATCCGGTTCCATCAGTTCGGCAAAGTCCAATGTACCCACTCGAACATCATACAAAGCCAGTTCATCATTTCGACCAGAGGTCGCCCATAGATGCACATGGCACTTGGGGCATTCGGCGTGTCGCGGGATAAGCCCAAGCCTCTTCTCTGACTTAACACATATGGGCAGTGTAGGCGATATGACTCTGATATTGTACATTTCTATCTTGAGAATAAGGCTGAATGGGCCGCCAGTGAGGGTACGGCATTCTGTACAATGGCAGGCGTAGCAGAAGAGTGGGGAGGTGAGGAGTCGGTAACGGATTGTGTCGCAGAGACAGCCGCCTGTGATTGACGGAAAGGCCTTGGGGGCAGCCATAGAGGAGATGCTGCGGGGTTGTATATTCTTTCTTAATGTGTAGGAGCGGTGGGGGCCGGGGTAAGGTGTCAGGTCAATCAGCCAGCCCGAGTCATGATGACGTGGGAGATCTGCCAAGACGAATGGAATGCGAGTCAGATTCACATGTCAAAACTACTACGTTAGTTACCATCTTACTATCACTAACACACAACTCCACTCTCTACCCAATCACTGGCTCATAACTCGTAAACGTCAACAATCATAAGCAGCACGATAACCCTCTGTATTAACGTAACTAGCATTATTTCTAGTCTATACCGAGGTTAATATCTCAAGAAATATTCATGGGCTCTCCTAAATTGTGTCTGTACCCCACTTTTACATTAACTTTCAAAACATGGCACAAGATAGCTCGACCAACTTTCCAACTCCATCTAGGTTGTACCCTGGGCTTGGACTACCATTGAGGAGTACCTACCCGGCAGATCCACCCTTCTGCCCCATCGGCGCCCATAACCGTTGTTACGAAAGCGCGTCAGAACTTGTATCCGTGTGCGAACTAGCCATGATGGATGTCATGGAAAGGCTGACTGACAAACCGGACTGAAATCAGAAAGTTTTTAACGAGGAAACTGTATCCAGGTGGCGTAAAGAAGCCCTCACCAGCCCAGATGCTTACTTTTGGGACCTCTCCATCAGTGCCAAATCACAGAAATGGCCAAATAAGGACAGGCCGCCAGTTCTCAGGGCTTCAGATAAGCGAAAATCCCTGCTAGAAAATATCATGGACGAAGCCACATTCCAGTCTGTAGGTTATCACAGTCACATATGTGCTAACTGCTGACGATGTAAGTGTATTCAAGAGCTTCGTAGCAAAGCAAAGTACTTTGGGTCCATCAACATCATCCCCACATTAGATGCATCGGCAACCGTCGTCAAGTCTGATACCAATGTGCCTCCTGAGCTTCGTGAAAGCTTGCGAATGGCGTTTGCCAAACTCAAAGCTAATCATGCGACTTGTCCAGACTGGAACCTTGATTCGGATGATATGGTACAAGACTTGGTGAACTTTTCCATGTACCCGTTAGTGTATGGCCGAAGTCGAGGTTTTCAAGCCGAGCAGGTGGGTGTGACTGATGCTATCAAGCATTCAGCTGGCAAAGGCAACTTGATACCCAAATTAGACTCCGACTCTGCGAAAGCATTTTGGGCTACCTCACATGCCCGTTCTGGTGGCCTGATTCCACCAGAATTTTGGTCGGATACATACCAATGGCTGCCAGCCAACGTGACCCTGTGGGAGGACGGCACAGTCAAGTTTACCGGCTATATCAACAATTTGCATCCTACCAAATACCCTGACGTCTACCGCACGTTAGAAAAGTTGGTGGGGATATCACTTCCTTTATGGGATCAATGTCTAAAGATAGAAGACGACCCTCATGATCAATGCAAAGGTGCCGGTCGCCTCGATACTCGATTAGGCAGGCCAACGAATCCTAGGTATGTCGTGCGTTGAATTTTCAATGACATCAAATGAATAACATTACCTTGTGCAGCGACAGACACATGCCAAACTGGATTCCCGATGACATGTATGCTTGTGCTGATGCAGATGTCGACCTTAGAGGTTTCGTAGAAGACGGTTATGACGATAAATACTTCGCTTTAAATCCAGAAGAGTGGAAAAGAGCCTACGTGACGTACAAGTGGTTGAGAACCAGAAAACCAAAGATACCAGCGATCCCCTTCAGTGAAGTTGATTACGCACCTAAACCTGGCAAGCGACTTGCTGAGAGATTCTCCGAATCCGGACTTCAGATCGCTGTCAAGATGACTTCAATTGAATTAACGCCTGAGAAGCCAGAGTTTCCTGAAGGTGGGTGGCGTATTGAAGGGCAAATGAACGAATGCATATGCGCTACAACCTTGTATTACCTGGACAATGAAAACATCACAGATAGCAGTCTCTAATTTCGAATGCATACTCCTCATGATTTGCACACTTTACAAGAATTCTCAGTGAGGCCGTGTGCTTATCGATGGTTGGAGCAAATCTATGGCACCATCTTGCACCGGAGAGGCCCCTGTCTGCAGAATTACGGCAGCGTTCAGACACGCCAGGGTCGAATTCCGGCCTTTCCAAATGCCTTGTGAGTGGTCTTTGGAAACAACATTCTCTAGGGACTAACACGGGATAACAAGCCAAAATCGCGTCTCTTCATTCAAACTCATCGACCCTACGAAGCCAGGCCATTGCCGCTTCGTCACGCTCTGGCTTGTCGACCCTACAAAGCGTATTATCTCAACTGGAAACATTCCGCCCCAGCAGATGAGCTGGTATGCAGAAGATTTACTTGGGTCGGATACATTCACTCGCCAAGAGACCCTCGATAAGTGGCCTCCTGACATCATCCAACTGGTCGCTCACATCGCAGGCATGCCGGACGTAGCCACCGATCGTGCCTTTCGTCTTCCACAAGAACTGCGGGACTTAGTACAGGATTATTTACATGAGGACATGGGCGTGCTGCCGATGAATGCAAAAGAGGCAAATGAGCACAGTCTGAAGCTGGTGAAGGAGAGAAACGTGTTTGTTAATATGCTTGAAGAAGAACAGCTCCGATTCATGTACAGCTTTCGTCGAACCTGGAGATCATAGGGATGGTGAAGTCGAGATGTGAAAACCCAATAGTTTTGTTTCGGGGGTCTGTTCGCGCTGGAAGTAATCAAATATAAGGCGATATTAGAGCACTCTTGGACGCAATCAGCGTAAGTTACTTTAGCGGATCAGCCACGCAAACCAAGAGGGCATATGCTACTAATGACGGAGTGCTGTCTACCCTTAGTCAAATCACCAGTCACAAGTGACAACCCGGTGATGCTCAGTTGTCACCATTCCGATAGGCCCACACATTTCTGCACTTTTGTCCCATCTCGTCAATTCGGCCTTGCACGGGATATTTTGCGTCTTCGCTAGCGGCGGCGGTCTTCCACTCGCAATATCTGCAGACGTAGTCTGCTCCTCGTTGCACCATAAAGCCCCAGCATTGCTCCCATCGTTCTTGTAGTCGCATTCTACGCCAAATAAGTCAAGTGTGTACGTGCCCCCCGACCAAGGCGGTTGCTCCACACCGCCGGCGGCATTCGATACCTTTTTCACAGCGTCTTTCTCGTTGCGGCATGCAGACGATTTACCGTAGTCGCTTGCGAAGAACAGCCAGGACTTTTCGTCTACCTTCATCAACTTGATCTTGACCTCTTGGTAGATGATTGACAGCGCTTTGTTCAGCCGAACTGGGATGGGAGGTGCTGCTGCCGGCGGGCAATTGAGCTTGGGGTTTTTCGGGCCTGTCAGACTTGGGTCACATCCGATGGGCCAGTCTAGTGAGACGCACTTTTTATTTTCGTGCCACGGCTCTTCGGGCTTGAGCTTTTGGTCGAAGCAGTCGTTATTAGCACAAAAGACAAAGGGTAGGGTCTGTTTCTCGGGCCAGGCCATGGCGTCGGAGAGAGGTCCCCGGTAGTCGGTCCATATCATAGCGTCGACGTCGCCTTCGGTGTTACCTTCGCACTTGAAAGTGTCTTTTCCAGTCTTCTTACTCCAGTCTAGTGAGACTTTGAGGACGCCTTGGATCACGCCGCCATTGACAGGGAATGCGAGTTCTACTTTGTTGGCCACGCTGCACATGTATGTCGGGCGCGACATGGGGAAGTTGGTGTATCGGCAATTGTCGCCTTGGATAGTCATGAGCTCAAAAATATGAGCGATCATGCGGAACTGGTGATGTATGTCAGTGTTTGGTTCTTTGTAGCCACTGCGGTGCGCCCTTACTGCCAAGTCCTGGATCTTGGGGTGATTTTTGGCATCGAAGTATGACCATTGGACCGTCAACCCAAGGAACGAATCCGTAGCATATTTGAGGTTGCCTTTGTCTTAAACAATATTCGGCATAATACAGAATTTGGGGTATTCAGGGTGGCCTCTGTGGCAGTCACTTGGGGTGGCGGGATCATTGAGACCAATTCCGCAAACCTTGAGTGCTGCATATATGCGCTTGAACATGCGTTCTTTTCGCAGTGTACCGACATGGGTAGCACCCCGTCCAATACGCACGTCAAGTCGGTAGTATCCATCCAAATTTGGTTTTTGCTTCTTCTCCGCAGCAGAAGCATCAGTGATTGTGTCTGCGAAGGGCGCTTCTGCGGCAGTGATATTCGAAAAGGAGCTATCAGTACCAGCAATGTTGGAATAGTGCTCTGAGAGCCAGGTCTCATTCAGACGTGTCGCTTGATTGAGCATCTTGAACCATTCTTTGAGTTCTGGATCGGCCCCGAATGACTCAGCGAGAGTGCCCGTACCGTTAAGGGAAGTGGATATCGATGGGTCCACTGCGGCACTAATCTGTGCATGGAAAAGTGATGCTGATGAAATTTAGTAATTGGGGTATCAGAAGAAAGTTTCCTACTCACTCAGTTTCGAGCTATCGATTTCAATTTTCGAGCTTGCAACTGTGGTTGTTGCCAGCAGGGCCACGAATAGGCGAAAGAGCCACGGCATCGTGAGGACTGGTTGAAACATGTGGCAGATACGTAGAGATGGTTTAGGTAGTTGCAGTCGAATAACACTTATTTTGGGGGATGCGAAGTGAGAGTGAGCCAAAGCGCCCTATTGGTGATATAAGCCGGCGCGTTTGCTAGTGAAAGTGATTTGATAGAGACACATGCACGAGACTGTCAGACGCTTCAATGGCAAGTCCGACTGATAAAAGGAAGTTAGGGCTACTATGATTATACCTAGAATAACACAATCTGTTGCATTATAAAAAGAACATATACCCAAGTGATTAACCGGTTGAAATACATTTTACGATTCAATCTTGTTGAATAACTAAGTATTTTAATTTTTGCATTTCTTGAGGTAAATAAATGTGGATTGTGCCGCCTGTAAATAACAAATGGATTATTGGAAGGCCGAAACTCAACCCTTAGTTCATACTTGACGTTTTACGAACTTTAGTTAATTATGCCCATCTTCACGCAACTATTATAAACATTGATCGTGATAGTTAGACAAGATGTGTAGTCATTAGTGACAACACTAGTTACGTCAACCTTGCTGGACCTCGGCCCATGCCCCGCGACACCCCATGCACATCTTCTCCTCACATACTAAGCCAAAAATCGGCATACATAGTCGTAGTATCATGCATAGTTTACCCGTGGCTCTTATCTCCGGTGTGCATATCGTGTCTCAACTTGTGAGAACCGACTACACCACGACCTAATCACCAAGGTCTGATCAACTACATTGACAATGTCCGCTACCCGTTGTCTGCCCCGCTTTTTACCTAGGGCTTTCCGCCCTTGCAGGTCTCAATATGCATCTCTTTTCCAATTTCCCAGTCGATGTTTAGTCACATCTTCCAATCGACGTGGCGTGTCAGTTGCAGCAGGTGTGCGTGTTGACCATGCTGAGGAAACCGATAATCAGACGGTAGCCGCTATGGGCCGTACCAAGGCAGGGAAATCCCTCAAAATACGTAAATACCCAACATTCAATAGTCTCGAGGATGAGCGACTGTATCGAAAGCAGCACCTTGCTGCTGCTTATCGGATCTTCGCCTCACGGGGCTTTGACGAAGGAGTTGCAGGACACATTAGTGTGCGCGATCCCATCCTAACGGACCATTTCTGGCTCAACCCACTTTCGGCACACTTTTCTTTGATACGCGTCTCGGATCTGATTCTAGTGAACGAGGAGGGCGAGGTAGTGGAGGGTGATCAGCCTATTAATGCAGCAGCGTTCGCTATTCACAGCGCAATACATAAACGACGACCGGAAGTGCATGCGGCATGCCATGCCCACAGCGTTCACGGAAAAGCCTTCAGTGCCTTCGGAAGAGAGCTTGATATGATCACGCAGGACAGCGTGCGCTTTTACAAAAGCCACGGTGTCTATAAGCAATTCGGTGGCGTGGTGTTGGCGAGTGAAGAGGGTGAGAGGATTGCCGATGCGCTAGGTGTGTATTCTTGCATAGAGGTTGCTGCCAACGCCGCTGACATTTATGAGGTGATGGAAAGGCGGCCATTTTACAAAATCACGGTATACTCACAGTAGGCAAGTCAGTCGACGAAGCAGCATTCTGGTTTCTCTCCCTCGATAAAACGTGCCAAGCGCAGCTTCTTGTGGACGCCGCCGCCGCTGGAAGTGGGCATGCACCTAAGACTATACCAGACAGCGAGGCAGCCGAAACGTACAAACAGGTGGGTACACCTGAAAAGGGTTGGTTGGCTTTCCAAAGCTACTATGACGAGATTCTCGCAAAGACTGGGGGTGATTTTTTGAAATGATGGCATCAGTAAGGAGCAAAACAGTGCATTTGAGGACGATATGAACAAGCCAATGGAAGAATTGTGGAACAATAATAAGTCTCACACATGAAAATGGAAAAACAGATTGAACAAGGGTATCTTAATGACATGAGTGTGAAACTGTTCACTACTCTAACTCAATAACTCTACGCTACTGATTGGTCCTTCTGCGGGCCAGTTCGTTCTCTAATTCCTCCTTCTCCTCGACCGTCAGCTCACTCTTCGCTTTACCGATATTAACACCAAGAAACATAATAATAAGTCCTCCTGCCGCGAGCCCCGTAGCGAGCCAGAAGGCGATTTTGTAGCTTTGCCTCTTGCCCCTGTCCTTTGTCTCGCTTACTGCCAGATCGGCCAGAGATAAGAACACTGTAATGCCCAAGAAGAGAAGGGAATTGATAAAAGAACCTGCAAGACCTTGGCGGGCCTTTGGTAGCGAGGTGGTGATGAAGATGTTGCTAACGTTGTAGGTGATGTCGACACCAAGTGTCGCACATATCATAGCGGGGAAGATGTACGCCCAGTAGTTGAACTCGACCGGAACGACAGCGAAGAGAAGAGTGGAGAGGATGTATGCAGTTCCACTAATGAGAAGTAAGATGCGACCAGGCAAGAGATGCAGTACCATTCCACCGACAGTAGCCAGGATCAAGCCGCCGACGCACATTGGCGTGAACCATACAGCAGTAAGAATTGTGCTTACTGCAGCAACCTCTTCAATGTAGAAACTGGCATAGAATATGAAAATTCCAAAGTTGCCGTACTGTAAAAATAGAGCCAATGCAAGGGCTTTCATGCCCTTTACGTTAAATATATCGCCAGGGAGGAGAGGCTGCTCAGCTACTTTGGTCTCAACGTAAACGAAAGCGCCAAGGAAAAGCCAACCTATGACGAATGTCACAGGGACATAGGGCGTTGCCCATCCTTGTGGTGCATGGCTTCCGTCTGTGAGTGCGAAGACGACTAGAACCAGTCCCGGAATAACCGTCATGGCGCCCCACCAGTCCATCCTCACACCACTGGCTTGCTTATTGGTCTCTTCTTTGTTATTAGGGATACAGAGATAGGAAGCCGCAGCCACAGTGGCCAGGATGATAGCACTGATCCAAAAGAACCAGCCCCAAGTGAGATACTGGGTAGAGACACCCGCGAAGAAAATACCCGCAAAGAAACCAAACGGGGCGAACGCCCCATATAAGCTGAATATGAGGTTCTTTCTTGGGCCGGGACGATATATGGATCCGAGCAGCATGATGCCTGAAGGAAGGAATGCAGCAGGCCCAAAGCCCTGTAGTGCCCGACATACGATCAACATGGTATAGTTCTGAGAGAAGCCGCCAATGATGGTCCAGATGAGGAACCAGATTATGCCGACATTAAAGACAAGATAGCCTCCAAACATGTCACCCAGTCTCCCGATTGGCAGGAGAAAAGCTCCTAGGACGAGAGAAAAGACGGAGGCAGGCCATGTTTGTGCCTTGGAGGGGATGTCGAGTGCTGTCGAGAGACTAGGTAGGAGAATGGCAAAGCCGGAGATCATGTATTCGGAGATGAACATGGAGCCCAGGAGGGCGTAGCAGAAGCCAATCTCATGGAGGAGAGAGCAGAATGATTGCGGGCGCTCGCGGCCTAGGTTTTCGATATCTGATGGGGTATACGAGGTTCGACGGTGTGGAACGATGGCTTCTTCGGCCTTTTCTGGTGATACGGCTAGACTTGGTGGCGGCACCAAGTTACTTGGGTCTTGGGATCCCAATGTCGAGTTGCCATGAGTCATGGAAGGTTGATTCGTTGGCTGTATTGGAACAGTCATTCTTGTTCGTGCTGTGCAAGATACGTGACGTGGTTAGGAACTGCCCTTTCAAAGGTGTAGCTACCACAAAAGATTTTAGTTTTGAATTGAATGGAAAACAACTATATCACATCAAGCTTCCTTTTCTACATAATCCAGCCGGACTCCGGAAAGACCGTGGCGGACTATGCGGTAATGTGTATTGTAAATACATGTCTTCCGGTGCCTTCTAGTTTCCAGCAGAGTCACAGAGGCGAATCTAACCATGGGCAAAGCCGTCACAAAGTGGACCATTTTCTGCAGCATGCGTGTCTTGGCTACTGTTTGGAGTTTAGCGTAGCATTGAGCCCCCTACGAATGTGCTAGCAGTGAATGTGCCGCCATTGGTGCGTTGCAGTTCGGGTCGCGCTGTCGGGAATAATGTGACGAAAAGCTGCGCTGTGACCATTCCCAGGAAGGCTAGCGCCAACGCGCCGCTGCTCCATGCCCCCTCAACCACCACAAGTAGAACAAGAGACGACCCCACGCTGCACGCAGCGCAACTCAATTCAGTCAATCACCAGCATTTCTTGCATGGCTTCCATCCAATGAGCACGACGCACTTGAATTTACCGACAAAAGCTTGCCATAACTGCCGCAAGCGACGATGGAGATGCGATCGATCTCTGCCAAGTTGCCAGAAATGCCTGTCGGCGGGTACAGAATGTCTGGGGTACGGGAAGCTGTTCGTCTGGAATCGCGGGGTCGCTAGTCGCGGAAAGATGATGGGGAAGAGTTACGAAGAGAAGATGGATGACCATCACCCTACCGACGCGGGCGCAACTGAAGGGGCAGCCAAGACTCAGCGCATGCCGGCCTTGGTATGGGACAGTCAAGGTCCTTTTCAGGAACAACAGCAGCGACACCAACAGCAAGAACCATCAGAATCTAGCCATGAAGCAGTTGCCGAAAACTCGGAAATAGCTGTATACCGAAAGTCCGCGCGAGAACACGACATAGTTTCGGACGTTCATCGGGCACTTACAGATCCCTTAGTCAATGATCTTGACCGCAACTCGCGATACTATCTCTATCATTTTGCAACGCAGCTATGCGAGGTCATGGTCGTGTACGATGTGCCGGGCCAAAATCCCATCCGCGATCTCATACCGGCAACGTCTGAGTACCCACTCCTCTTGCAAATCATTCTCGCGAATTCGGCCTTCCATGTCTTTAACATCACTCGCAATCCCATGGATCAATCGGCCTACCAGGGTGACCAAAGCCCAACCGTCATGGCTTATTACCAAGCTGTAAGCCGTTTTGGAGGACCGCTCAAGTCTTCTTATCGAGATGCTCTTGTTGCAAAACAGCAAGCACTTTCATTGCTTGCCAAGAGCGTGACCTCGGTAAACGCCTCCAATATTGATCTTATATTGATGACGATTCTATTGTTTGTCAACTACGCACTGGTGGAGTCTGGTCGAGACAAATGGAAAGTTCACATGGACGGTGCTTTCAAACTTATCAAACTCCTCGGCGAGCCGCCATATTACCAGCATCCAATGAGTAGACTTCGTCAGACGATACTTTCAGACCTTTTGGTATTTCATATTCTCGGTTCAACATTCAGTTTCACGTCGCTTCCCGCTCTGATTCCAGAGACGATTGAACTCGACCCCATCCTACGTTACGCGGAGACAAACAACTACCTCTCGTGCCCTGGGCCGCTGCTCCGCATCATGCTGCAGTCTTTTGCCTTGCCAGATACCCACACGTCCTCTTCAGAAGTCAGCACCCCGGTTTACATTGAGGAGCAAGTCGGCGCCCTACTCCATTGTGCATTGGAATTTGATCCAGTTGCATGGTCATGCGATTTTGAGCGCGCGTCGCCCTTCGAAGACATTCAGCAACGCATTCGCATTGCCTCTGCACATCGGTCAGCAGTTTGCATATACCTCGCGCGCGTTCTACCCTCTACAAACCCTCTTCTCGATCCAGCAAGTGGTACCGCCATTGTCAGCCTTACTGCCTTGGCTGACGATGTTGTTCATCACATTTCCCACTTAAAACCAGGCGATGCGCTGTTCAAGTCAATCTGTTGGCCACTTTTCTTGGCCGGCGCAGAATCGGAGGATCCTTCCCAACGCGAGTGGATCATGAACACTCTCGACGAACTTTATCGTCTCATGTTCTGGGGTTATCTGCGCACATCGAAGCGCGTGCTAGAGGCGATTTGGAAGTTCAAAGATGAAGCTGGGCCTGGTGCAGATAACTGCTGGGTAGAAGAAGTCAAAGATTTCGGTCACGATATTCTGATTGCTTGATATCCTAGTCTCAGCGGGATCAGAAGACGCAAATCCTCATGGCAACTATCGAGGTAACAGTAGAGCGTTGCATTCTGTACCCTGGAAACCCACACGTTCACGTAAATGTGTCCTCGTGCCAGAGTGTCACCACTTTCACGGCCAAGGAAATTATTACCGAGTCTCCGAAGAGTTGACGCAACATAGACAGAGCATGCGCACACGAACACCATCTTCTCAGGATGAGGCTGTCAGCCCTGGCCAATCTTTGAAGCAAAAAGCAGCGTTCAAGGCGCGGGTCTTTGTCGCACTAGTTGACTGGCCCGAGGATGATCACCAAAGGCGGTAAGCGGGGTCTGACCAAGGAGTAAGCTCCGGGATTACTCCACGACCTCGTGCCACATCTGAACATATGCCTTGTTGTTGCATCTATCCCTTGTTAAAAGGTGTGGAAGAGGTGCGGTATCTTGCTTGAGTTGAAGGCGTTCTTTAAAGGCTCTAAATGTCCACTTATCCTGACAACTTCAGCAAAAAGTAGCCAGCATGTGCGCGTTGATTTTGGCCATCTCTATCCTTTTTTTGAACGCTTCCGCACACCTAGGAAACTCGCCTGACAGCGATCTATCGCCCAGTAACACCGAAACCTTCGTGGAAACATTGTTTCTACAACAGGATGGTCACGGCCTTGGTGCCCAGGTGCCTATAGCCATAGTGCATGGGTAAGACTCGATCCTCTTTACTGTTTTTTTCTCACGTATCACGAAGCACGTTTGTCTTATCCACGAAGCATCGATTGTTTTTGCTTCAATAAGAGTGTCATCATAGCTACCAATTTCTTTTCGTTGTCAAAATCTCGAAAAATAAACTTTTCTACGATAATTTGTTCTGATCTCACATACTCCATACACTCTCCCGTGGCGGAAAGATAATATTAGAATATTAATACGAGGTCAAATCTCCTTTCTTGTCTATCCTCACCGCATTCGTTCTTTGACACCACGCTCTTTACCATTTATTCAGCATGTTGTCCACTCGCTATCTATGCTACACGCTGTTTACTTTTCCTCTCATTTCTAACGCACAAAGCAGCAGCGCCAATTATGTCGCCCCAGACCCAGCAACGCGTGCCAAACTCGCCACACTATCTCTACAGACATGGTACAATCAGACCACAGGACTCTGGGAAACGACAAATTGGTGGAATGGTGCCAACATCGTCACCATGTTGGGTGACTACGCCAAAGCGTTTCCCGCCGACGTTGAAATACAGAATTTGACAAGGCAAATCTTCTCAAATGCAGTTGCTCGTGCCCCAACGAAAAATCCTCAGCCGGGAATTGAAGACGCGGCTTACGATGCAAACAACTATACCGAATTTGAGACTGGATACATCAAAAAATGTGACCCATATACCTTTGAGCCACATACCACACTCCCACCTGATTGGAGCGACTCAAAAAGGCACATATTCACGACCAGCGCTGCATATTATCCTGCGAATCCAGATCCACATGCGTGGCTTGACGGCTACTATGATGATGATCTCTGGTGGGCCCTGGCTTGGATCAATGCATACGATGCCACCCGCCACCAGCCTTATCTCGACCTCGCCGAGGGGATATTTCTTGCCGTGGCAAGGACCTGGGGTACTTACTGTGGGAACGGCGGTATCTACTGGAGCTGGGAGAAGAACTACGTCAACGCCATTGCGAATGAACTCTTTTTCAGCACCGCAGCCCATCTAGCCAACCGTGTCCAGCCGAGGAAACAGACATATATTGACTGGGCAAAGAAGAGTCTGGATTGGTTCCTCGCCAGCGGAATGATCAATAGCGAAGGAACCATCAACGACGGTCTGACCGACAAGTGCGAGAACAACGGTCGGACAACCTGGTCATACAACCAAGGCGTCATTCTTGGCGGCCTCGTTGAACTCAATCGCATCAATACTTATCCAAAATACGACTGTCTCAGGACTGCAAATGGCATTGCGCTGGCTGCCCTTAAGAAACTCTCGGATTATAGCGGTGTCATTCACGATTTCTGCGAGCCAGACTGCGGTGCTGATGGCACACAGTTCAAGGGTGTTTTCATGCGTAACCTCTACCGGCTGCAGCAGGCAGCGCCAGATGCCATGTTAGCCAAGGCTATCCGAGTGAATGGCAATTCTATCTGGAACAATAATCGGATAACGAGGGGATCACTTCCGTTTTTCAGTGTAAACTGGGCTGGGCCGTATGTCAAGCCTGAGAATGCTAGCACCCACAGCAGCGCCATGGATGCGCTTGTTGCTGCCGCCGCCACGAAGCCCATGAACTGAGCAAGATGAGAAACATGAAGAGAGAGATGCATTTTGAGCAAGTTGGATTTCCCGAAATGTGTTTTGTTTCGTGTTTTTGTTCATTACATAGCATTCATTGCTAGCCACGTTCGTTCTAGATATGTATTTGGAAAGCTCTCTCATTCATCAATGTCATTTTCTTTTACGCTTCCACGTCCTCAATATTCAGTACGCCGCCACCGTTCAAAAAGTCAAGTTTGCCAACGTCTACGCCTTTCATTCGTAGAATATTGTAGGCAGTCATAATGTGGAACCTAGATTGTGATCAGCGAAATCCCTCACCTTGCTTCTCACAACATTTTACTTCCAAGCGTCTCAGGGGTTCTAATTACTTACCACATATTGGCATGCGCCCACTTGCCCACATACTCCATCGGCTGCATCCTGACCTGCTTGGCAGGCCATTTGAATACAACTTCGTCTTCGACCTTGCCGTCAAAGTCAGACTCCTTGAAGCTCTCAAGGTACTTGATGGTCTTTTCTATGCGCGCGAGCAGTTCCTCGAAAGACTTTTGGTCGTCTGGTATGGGCAGCGGCTCGAGAGCGGAGTTCAGGCGTGAGGGGACGCTTTTGATGGCGTCGGTCATGTAGTAGACCTGAGCACGGAAATCCCTCATGTCTGGGTGAATGGAGGCACTGAGAAAGGTTTCTGGGTCGATGTTGTTGCTGAGGACGTGTTTGTGTCCTTTTGTGATGAAGGCGTGGGCGTTTTTGAGGGCTGAGATGCCGGGTGCAATGGCGACGGTATAGTAGTTCAATCCTGCCATTTTGAAGGGTTGAGAGAAAATATTACAGTTGGGTTTGTTTTGGATGTGGAAGAAGAATGATGGTTGAGTTCTGCTGGTTTCTGCGTCTGTCAAATGTTGTCGGTTGGGAAACGAGCATTTATGTCTCTCTCCTTCCTCCCAGATCCACTCACCAACTGACATCGATAACACGTCGCATCATGTCAAACCTATCTCCTAACTCGATACGGAACGAAGAAACCCGATGGTTTCACTGGTGAGTATTCGATTACAAAGCGTGTGGGCCTGACAATGGAGGCAGTGGGTCGCTCGGCCAATCACCTTCCAGAACGATCGGGCGAGTAATTCAACCCGCACGGCTGATCGGCGTGAGTTTGTTGTGGTAGCACCCACGGTGCAGGATCAACATGGACGCGAAGCTACAGCTTTCCGAAGTCTTGTACCCGCATAGGCGGTTACATTGATTGAGCTGCTTAGAAATCGTAGCACGGCCGTGCGGTTTGGTCCTTGTTTGGTCCTTGGGGTGTGCCTGAAACCTTAGCGAAGTATGCCACAACCTGAATGCAGTCACTCATGTTTTCATGGTCAAACTCAACGCCATTGCAATACTGTAGGCATCGTTTGGGCAGCATGAAGCCGTGGCAGGCTGCCATGCGATGCTTCTCGTTGAACAGGATATGATAGAAGGGGATGCATACAATTACTCACCTCACGAACACTTTTCCAATGTTTGAGTTGATCATGCATCATGTACAACGTGGGACACAGCTGCTGACAATTCCAAGTCTTGCTTTTGCTAGGGAACACTCGGAAGAGAGCTTTCTCATCGATATTGAAAAGCAAAGCATTGGTGCATTAGCTTCATGTGCGTATTTTTTCTTTTGGATCGATTCGATTGTAGCAATCTTGTCTCAGCTCGATACAACAGGATTCTCCACCTCTCGACATATTCCGAATTTTTTCGACCGACAAATGATAGTGCCCATTGCATATGGATTTTGTTGTAGCTCAGCGAACTTCAATGAACGTGTACTCAGCACAATATGTCCGGCTAGGTTTTGAACAGTGACAAAAGTTCTCTCCTCTTTTGATTGAGCAAACTATATTTCATGTACCGTGCCCTATCACATCCCACTACCGTTGGAACATCTCAAAGAGAACATCACTCCGAATGAGCCTCGGTGTCATCTAGCAATTTGCAATGACTTACCAGGACGTTCGTGTAATTGCGAGAGTCATTCGACTGTGTTTCCAAGCTGACACAAATCTTATTCAAGATGCACTTCGGTTCGCCAATCAAAGCGCAACCAACCTAGTACCGATGTACTCATAACGCCAAGTTCTGGAGGGCGCTAGCCTGACGTGGTAGTATCAGTCATTCCACATGCGGCTCTTAGAGAACCGAACAACTAGTACTACTATAGTCTCTTTACAAGAACCTCAGCAATGCGCCCTCAGTATACTCTGCCAATAACGCCGGGTCATACTGCGTTGCCCTCAGTACTCCACACCGCACGAAGGGGAATGATCGGCACCGCTAGATGTATATCGTCATCCCGCACCGCATAGCCGATCTCAAGACAAACAGCCGATAGGACTTGAAAACATGGCGCATCGAGAAATACCATCAATATCCCATCTCTTTCCTCTTAAAGTTCACCACTGCTCGTTTCTTCTACAAGGTCAAGTCTGTTGTAAACTTCACCGTCATGTCAGGAAACAAGACGCTACACGATCTCAATTGTCTCACTATAGATGAGCTCGAGAAGCTCGCTGCAGAGCGCATGGACAAGCAAACACGCGACTACTACAATGAAGGCGCAGACTCTGGATCCACGCTCTTGGAAAACATCGCTGCCTACCAAAATACCGGATCCGGCCGCGAGTCCTACGAGACATTTCGTCCATTGACACCAGCGTCAATGTATTCGGGCACAGGAACGACATTCCCCTGGGTGTCGCCCCAACCGCCATGCAATGCCTGGCCCACGACGACGGCGAGCTAGCCACAGCCCGGGCGTGCAAAAACATGAATATCGTCATGGGCCTCAGCAGCTTTAGCACAACGAGCCTCGAAGACGTGCGAGACGCACTCGGCGAGCACCCAGGCGTGCTGCAACTCTACCTCTTCGAAGACCGCACCAAAAGCGAGGCTCTCATCCAGCGCGCGAAAAAAGCAGGCTACAAAGCCGTCCTGCTCACCGTCGACACGCCCCTCCTCGGCCGCCGCAACCTCGAAATCCGCAACCAGTTCCAGCTCCCCCGGCACCTGAGAGCCGCCAATTTCCACTCCACCAAAGATGCCGGAAGTGACCAGGAAGAACGCATATCGTTCCACACGCACGCACCCAACCCAACACTCACCTGGGACCGCGACATCGCATGGTTAAAAGCCCAATGCAGCCCCGAAATGCAAGTCTGGGTCAAGGGCATCGCTACAGCCGAAGACGCGCTACTGGCCTGCCACCACGCCGTCGACGGTATCGTCGTGTCGAACCACGGCGGCCGCCAACTCAACGGCGCGCTGGCTACGCTCGACGCTCTGCCAGAAGTTGTGACGGCCGTGCGGTCGCAATCCGGCAAAAGCATTCCTGTCCATGTTGATGGCGGGGTCAGGCACGGAACGGATATCTTCAAGGCGCTGGCGCTGGGTGCGGATTTCGTCTGGGTCGGTAGACCGGTGCTGTGGGGGCTGGCGTATAAGGGCCAGGAAGGCGTCGAGTTGGCGTTGAGGCTGTTGAGGGATGAGTTTAGGCTTTGTATGGGGCTCGCTGGCGTGGTAAGGGTTGCGGATATTGGTAAGGAGTATTTGGTTAGGATGAGGGGGAGTGGCGAGGTGAGTAGGC
>JAWDHC010000367.1:0-23958 GCA_036172615.1 Curvularia verruculosa
TTAGTAGTCAGGTGGGTGACCACTGGCGAATCCCCGCTGTCGTATGTTTTTGTATTTTTTTGTGTTTACTATAAAATCTTCTTCGTTACTTTGTTTTTTGGTCAAGCCACCTACGTAAAGAGACCTGGCACTTAGCTTACGTTCGGCTTTGGGCTTGGTGCGTCGCTCGTTAGTTGCACCGCCAGTTGTTCATGTAGCCGGCTATGCCAGCCCGCTTCCCCGACGTTGCTAGTGTGTGTGGTGCCTCTTGTGCGCGCGGCAGGTGGGTTCCGCGCATGGGACTGCGTCACGCCGGGTGCGGTTGTGTGTCTTGGAAACGATATCCTGGGGACACGATGGTGAAGGAGGGAAAAACGCTTGATTGTTGCTGTAGGGAGATGGAGGTGGATTAGTTGTGAATTCTGACCGATTTTATGGGATTACGAGTCAGCACTATAGTTTGAAGGATAATCAGGCTACTTCTCTGGATTGTGTGGTGGAGGAGAGTTATGCTGAAACGAAAATGTAGCTATTTTTTGGCATTATCATCGTGTTATATGCTATAATTATTATATTGAACCTTGAATGGTGCACGGTAGTATCATCTCAGGGATCTGAATAGTTATAGAATACGCCCGAAACGGGACGACTACGGCTAAAGCTTGGATAGATCTTTTACCCAATACTTACTACATAATTTTGGAGGATGAAAGTAGTAATACTAGAGATCTAGTAGCATTGCATTCGCCTACCCATACTCCCAACATGTCTATTATGTATTCAGTGTTTACATCGCCCCATGTAGTTGCAATGATGGTCTGTTCCTGTTTGCGGGAGCAAAAGGTAATACCTAGAGCCCCTGTTGAACTCTAGGGTAGATATGCCCCGACACTACTTGACTATACAGGCAACAACTTCAACCAACTACTCAATTCATCATCTATTGCGGCGAGACTTTATTGCCATGTCGGACCTTTAAACCAACATGGCGTGATAGAGGTGAATTCAAGACATGTCACCACGGCCTACAATCTGCTGACATCAGCACTTTCAACGGTCTTATGTTTCAAACCCTGCGTCGCGCTGGACATTACTCCAGTCCTACGCCGCCACGCTAGATGGATGACAAGCTAAGCGGCCGACTCGTGGTATTATTCACATCCGTTCTCCGCAGAGGGAGCGACTAGAGAGCTGCTACTTACACAAAGGAACAAGCACGTTCACGCTGACATAGGCGGCATCTCGGAGGCTGTCAGGGCCCGGGAGATTAGGAAAAAGTCCACCAATCTGCTTGGCTTAGCGCCCAGAGCCGTGGAGAAAGCTTAGCTTTTCTTGGCTTAGCGCCACTGTGGCCGTGAGGAGAGTCTAGGATCACTGTGCATAGGCCCATGAAATTCCTCCGCGCCCACATATTCTACAATGCCTGATGTCGAAATTAGGGGGTCAAGGGCCAGAGCCAAGGCCGCGGCCCTGACGGCCGGAGCCGTATAGCCGGGGGGTATATTAATATCAAGCCTTTTGCACATTGACATGGCTAGGCTTGGACCTGATAGCAACAACAGTCTCTGAACAGCTTCAACCATGCGTGTTACCGAGCTTCTTGCGTGCGCCTTAGTGCAGGCGTCGACGGCCTTCTCTGCGCCCGAAGCAAAGGTTGGCTCAAGCCGTCCAAACCATCCCGTGGCTCCATACCACCCAACCAAGGGTGTCGCCGATTCTCCTGCCCGAACCAAGACATGTATGCTCAAGGCACTTGGTGGTGGCAAAGACGACTCCGCCAATATTCTCCAGGCCGTCAAGAAATGTAACAACGGCGGCCACGTGGTTTTCCCCAAGGGACAGCAATTCACCATCGGCACCGCGTTGGATCTTACCTTCCTCAACGGCATTGACCTGGGTTTGTTAGACCGAGAAATAAACCGCAGACCATTACTGATAGAATGACCAGATATTCAAGGAACCATCCAATTCACAAACGACACTGATTACTGGCAAGCCAATTCCTTCAAGCAGGTGTTCCAGAATGCCACCACTTTTTTCCAGATCGGAGGCAAGGATATCAACATCTACGGTGGCGGTACCCTTGACGGCAACGGCCAGGCCTGGTACGACCTCTATGCCAAGGACATCTACATCCTGCGTCCTATTCTCTTTGGTTTGATTGGAGCCCATGGAGCCCGTATCTCGGACCTGAACTTCCGCTACAGCCCGCAGTGGTACACGCTCGTCGCCAACTCGAGCGAAGTCGTCTTCTCCAACATTGACATTTTTGGCGACAGCAAGAGCAAGAACCCCGCCAAGAACACTGATGGCTGGGACACGTACCGCTCCAACAACGTTGTTATCCAAAACTCGCACATCAACAACGGCGACGACTGCGTTTCGTTCAAGCCCAACAGCACAAACATCATTGTCCAGAACCTGATTTGCAATGGTAGCCACGGCATCAGCGTGGGCTCGCTCGGCCAGTATCCCAACGAAGTCGACATTGTAGAAAACGTCTACGTCTACAACATCAGCATGTCCAACGCCTCGGACGGCGCTCGCATCAAAGTCTGGCCCGGCGTTTCGTCTGCCCTCTCTGGCGACCTCCAAGGAGGAGGCGGCAGCGGCTCTGTCCGCAACATTACGTACGACGGCATGGTGATCAACAACGTCGACTACGCCATTGAAATCACGCAATGCTACGGCCAAAAGAACCTCACTCTCTGCAACCAGTTCCCGTCCAAACTTACCATCTCGGACATCACTGTCAAGAACTTCAAGGGCACCACGAGCAAAAAGTACGACCCCCGTGTCGGATACCTCGTTTGCTCCAGCCCCAAAGTCTGCTCCAATATCAACATCCAGAACATTGATGTCAAGAGCCCCAGTGGAACTGACCAGTTTACCTGCGCGAATATTCAGGGCGTGCAGAGCCAGGTCAACTGTGTGGATGAGGGGGATAAGGGCGGGCATTCGTAAATGTCTTGTACATCGAACTGATACTGTTAATCATTGAAAGCTTGATTCTTGTCATTTTTGAGAATATGATTGTTGCCCGTGTATTCATTGTGATAATTACATACTAACGAAAACCAGAGACATGTCTTAGTAGTAAAAGCTCGATTAGATAATTCATCTCGCAGCACAATCTCTACAGATACAAACGAAAAAAAAAAGTACAGCATAAATCGGTATCATGACACGTAAAAGCGCATTAAAAAAAAGCTACAGTATATGTAAATCAGTATCAGGACATGTAAAAGCGCAAAGAAAAAAAAAGACTGTATTGAGTAAGAATCGTGGATATCATGTGCAAGTTCCGCCCTCTCTTCAACGCCGAGCTAAAGAAAAAAGAACCGAGATACTGAAAGCCAGTGGGCTGCAACCTAGCAATCCAAAGAAGCCAAAAAGAAAGGAGAAAACACTCTGCTGTGTAGCACACCCCTCATCACATAAAAAAGAAAAAGTCATCAACCCACTCACTACCACTTCAACGCTTTCCGAAACCATTTGCCATCTGCTTCTGGACATATTTGGCACCTTCTTTCTTGATAATGGGCAGAGCATAGTCCTTGAACATGCCTAGGGCCTGTTTCTGCCACTCCGGCTGGGGCTTCTTGTCTCTACCGCTCCTACGACGATCGCCGTAGCGGTCTTCGTAGTCGTCATAGTAGCCGCGTCTGTCGCGGGGGCGGTCATCGTAGCGAGAGTCGCGAGGGTCGCGACGGGGTCTGCTGCTGTTGAACATGTCGTCATAGCGGCGGTCGTCGTAGCGGTCATCGCGGTGCCTGCGGTCTCGGTCTCGGTCGCCACGGGACTTGTCTCTGCGATCGCGGTCACGATCGCGGTCGTCATAGTAGGAATCCCGGCGTCGGCGGTCCGTCTTGTAGCCGTCTGATTTGTAGCCTTCGGACTTGTAGCCCTCACGGTCACGGCGACCAGACTCCCTATGTCGTCGGCGGGGGTAGTTTTCGTCGTACGAGTCGTAAGTGTCCTCGTGGGGATGTCGTGGGCGCTCTTCGCGGCGGTGGCTTCGTCTTGGTGGGGGAGGGGACAAGTCTGAGTCGGAAGAATATGATGGCCGTCTGCGGTGGTGGCGGGGTCGAGAATCTCGAGGTGCGTCTAGAACTTTGTTGGCTATCATGGCAATAAAATTAGGCATATTTGACCAAGTACCTCTTGGCGGTGGTGCCGCTTGACCCGGTGGCGGAGGAGGCGGATAGGCAGCTTGAGGAGGAGGTGGTGGTGGATAGGCACCCTGTGCGGGTGGTGGAGGAGGCGGTCCCTCATCGTCGTCGTATCTGCTCCTACGAGGACGGCGGTGGTCTCCTCGGCGGCTGTCGCGATATTCGCGGTAGTCCCGCTGGTTGTCTTTTCCAGGTGCCCATTTTGGCTTGCCGTTTTCGTAGTTGTCAAAGACGTAGGTCGAGTCCGCTAGGCAAAGTAAGCATAATGCAAAAGAAGTTAACATAATCCACTTGATAGCAATTACTTACACGGTGGCCCCATGGGAGGAGGCGGGGGCGGCGAGGGCTGTCTCTCGCGGCGTCCCATTGTTGGGGTTGGTGAAAGAGTCGAGGTGGTAACAGTAGTGGTGGTGGAGAGGTGGAGAGAGGGTTTAGATGGTGGGCGTGCAGGCGGCGAACATCTGACACTTTAAAACCACGGGGATGCGGCAGGCCTCACACGACCCCCCATGTCGTCATCTGGCCGGATTTCCGAGACTGGCAATAGGCAGCGTCGCCTTTTTTGAATTTTTGGCGGGGCTCTCCGACGTGTTTGGAAGCGTTTCGACGTCGAGTGGGCTGTGTCCATGTAGGCTGTGATCATAGTGCATGGGTAGTGTGCCTGAGAGACCCACCCAGCCTGACAAGCCTCAGCCGCCAGCGACGCTCGACTGGCCCTGCAATGCAAAAGGACCGTTCCCCCCGCATGTCGCGCAGGGCGAGGGGGGCAGATCAGGGTCTTCCGGAGAATAGGCTGGTAAGTAGGGCGCGATACGTGGTGTCGATGGCCTAAGAGATCGTCTCCGAGTGGCGTGCTCGTGTATGCATCGTGTATGTATCCTCTTCACAGTCACACTCAAGTGGCACACAGCATGTATCAATCCAGTATGGCGTAGCAAAGAGGCGCTGCACCGCCACAGCCTCAGGCATCAGCATAGGTATCCTGACCTTGAGCCACTGTGGCGCCGTCATCACCGGAGCGGTGTGCGTGAACGAGTCGGTCCGCTAGCTGTCTAGTGATCCGCAAAGCTGATATTTACATCATACCCCTTCCATGCACCCTATCGTCACCAGATTGTCGTCTTGGATATGACTGGTATGCTTTGTACGTCGCGGCATGACTTTCACCGTCTTTTGCTCCTCGTCACATGCTATGCATGCACCTGCGAAAGAAACCTGGCATCTGCCCTATAAGACAGGCAAAGCTAGCAGCCTCACGTATATCGTGTCTTGAGTAGTCAGGGGTTGCATTATAGGCCAGGCAGGGATACGACTTGCAAATCCTGTCTTGTTTGGTAGACCAGAGCTAACCACACGACTAGTCTGCTCACCCAATCGGTGCTTTTCCCTGTCGACTCTACGCAAGGTTTCAGTTAACTTTCAGGTAACTTTGTAAAAGGAAAAAGGTATGCTGAGGGATATGATGTAGTTAGACACACATAGTTCAGTCTAAATCCAGGAGCTAACAAGAACCAGTATTTTGGAGCAACCTTACTGTTACGACACTTGACATTGACTTCTCATCCACTAGTAGCAGTCTCTGATAGTGGCTTTTATCATCACGAGATAAGAATGAATTTTAAAAAAAAAACTCTCTAGGAGTCACTATCATATCCAAACGATCATTATTCATTATCATGATGTCTCATTACACTCTTTCCGACCCTCAATCATACCTCAGTCCATGCCCAAACCTAAACAACGGGTCAACGGTATCAAACGGCACATCCTCCATCTGATTCTCAGCCGCCTCATCGCTCCTGGGCAGATCAAACGGCAGCATACCCTCTGGCCCACTGCCATCAACCCCAAACACCACATCGAGAAAGGCATCGGGGCTAGCACCAAAGTTGACCATGAGAGCCTGCGCCTGCTCCGCAATCTCCGGGAACGCACCAGGGCGATCGAGGTAAATGTCCACAATAGTCGGTACGGCGGCGTAGATGGCGGCCTGGCGCGCCTTTTCCGTAGCGTTGTACTCGAGGGAGCCCGAGTGATAGTTCTTTTCGAAGCCACCTGGTCGCGGCTCGTACGGTGCCACAAGGCGCAGGAAAGCGTAGTCTGCTTCTTCCGGCGTGGCTACGACCTCGAAGTTGCGGGACTCAAGGAATGTGCTGTTGATGCCTTCGATGTAGAATTTTGACTTTGCGCAGTCGGAGGCTTTGAGGGGCAGAGCAGAGTCTTTGTTGGTGAGGAGCGTTATGGAGCGCTTCTGTGCTTCGAAGCCAGCGGCGCGCCATTCATCCTGGCCGACGACGGCAACGGCGGCGTCAGCGTCGGCAAAAGGGTTGTCGAAGAGGCCGAGAAGGAACTTCTCACGCAGCAGACGGCGAACAGACATGTCGATGCGGTCTTCGCTAATCATGCCCTTCTCCACCAGCTCGAAGATGAGGTCGGTGCGCGACTCTCCTCCGAGCTGATCAGTTCCGGCGTTGAGAATCTTCTCAGCACGCTCGAGTTCCGTGAGGTTCTCTGCTCCCCACGCTCGTGCCGGCATGTCCTGACCGGCAATGATGGCGTCGGTGACCAGACCCCAGTCACTGACTACAATGCCATCGAAACCAAGCTCGCCACGCAGAAGATCAGTGACAATACCCTTGTTCATGCCAGCTGCCACTTCCTCGAACTTGGTCCCCATGGGGCGCGAGTAGTAAGGCATGATTTGTCTGGATCCAGCCGCAATGGCGGCCTTGAATGGAATCAAGTGGTACTCAAAGTTCTTACCGGGGTACGTTGCGTTCTTGCCATAGGTAAAGTGGCTGTCCTCTCCGTCCTCGACCGGTCCGCTTCCGGGGAAGTGCTTCGACACAGTGGTGACAGAGTCAAATCCGAATCCGTCGGGTCCAGTAAATCCCTCGATGTAGGCAACGGCCAGCTCCGCCGTCAGAGTCGCATTCTCTCCCATGGTGCCGCCAATACGGGCCCATCGTGGCTCAGTGGCAACGTCGATCTGAGGGTGCAGAGCAGATCGGATACCGACCGCCTTGTACTCTTGTCGAGCGATATCAGCAAATGTGTGAATGAGCTCGACGTCTCTGACCGCAGCGAGACCAAGCGTCTCCGGCCATTGCGAGAACTTGGTGGCGGCAATTTGGCTGCCTTCAGCGTTTGTAAAAGCGTGGCGCGGGTCGGAAGAGATGGTAATGGGAATGCCCAGCCTGGTGTTGAGCGCCATTTGCTGCAGGTTGTTGTACCATTGCACAGTGGCACGTACGTCTGCAATCGGGCCATGCAAGTTGAAGTGTGTCATGAACTTGCCCTCTACAGCTGCAGAGGTTGTGTTGAGCAGAGTTCCGTTGGGTCCCTGGTTGATAATGTTGTGGAACAGCTGTCCGGCCTTTTCCTCCAGGTTCATCCTTTGAAGGAGATCCTCGACCCGTTCGTCGACTGGAAGACTTGCATCTCGATATGGTGCAGAGTCGAGCTCAGAAGACCGTGATGTCATACGGGGATATCGTGATCCGCCAAGTGGAGTGCGGATGGCTGATGACACGGCTGTTGCAGCGAAGAACAGCGTGGTGAAAGTGTTCAGCTTGCGCTGACTGCGATTGCGAGCGACCATCTTGCTGGTAGAAACAAAAGAGACAAGTTCTGAATAGTGGTGGCAAACACAATTGACTTTTCACCAAGCAGTACACTGCCGGATATTTGTACTCTAGCCTCATCTTGGTTTCGTCACGATACTCCGCCTTCGAGGTATGTCATGTGCACGGCAGCCCCGAGACTACCATCGGCTGTTTCTCGTTGGGGAATCTTCGGATATCCCATTGACCATGAAATCACTACAGCAGCCAGTTTTTCGCTGTGCTTGGCGCGGACAGTGTTGCCTCTTGTTACACCCGACGACGATGCCAAGACGTTTAGTTGTGGAGTGCAGTGTGGGGAATGAGAAGTCGGGGTAAAGCTCCCGAAGCTGGCCCGCCCGAAGTTGTCCCGGCAGATTTGTGATTGGACACATGACTATTTGCCATATGTAAAAGCAAGAGGGAAGATTTTCTACTATGTGGGAATGCACTGAAAAAAAACCAAAGAACCCCACATCACGAATCTGCCTGTCCAGTGGAGCCGGAACCCTACTAAACGGGTACTATTTCATTTAATTACCCAACTACCCATTATTCGTGAGGAGTAAACTCCACCCAGCATGTGTGTTCCTAGCTATCGTCAATATGTGCCAGGTGTGTGGGGTAGGAGAGCCTGACCTTGATCTCTGGGAACGTGTCGTCGGTAAAGACTTCGAACCTAGCTGTTATACCCGGCGCTGTATTTTCCAGGCCCGGGCATACCCTTGAACCATACTTCCGGTACAGTGACGGTACCAGGGCCATTTCCGCCATGGCAAGGCTAAACAGATTAGTATTGGCTGTGCAGAGTCATGGGCGAACATGACAGGACGACTCACTGCATTCCGATGCACATCCGGGCGCCGCTCGAGAACGCCCAGAACCACCGCTCCATTTCCGCTAGCTCTAGTTTATCCCGGTTCAACCATCGTTCAGGCTTCCAGTCGCCCGAGGCAGGAAAGACGTTCTCGTTACGATGTAGCGAGTATGGTGCCATGCTGCACACAGTACCTCGGGGAATATTGTACCCGTCAACGACCGTATCCGTTCTGGCTAACCTTGGCTCGGATGACGGCAGAGGCGCGAAAAGACGCAGGGTTTCCTTGATAACGGCGTTTAGGTACGGCATGCCGTCGGCAGTTCGAATGTTGACAGCCCCCGCATGGATCTCCCTCTCGGGTATTGCCTTGCATTCTTCAACTAGCTTTTGCTGAATATGGGCATTTCTAGGGAGCGAGAGACACCATATAATGAACATTAGTGTGTCACTAGTTGTATCGATGCCAGCAAGGAGGTGGTCTGCGCATTCACTGGCAATGTCTAGATCATCCATGTTGGTGTTGAGTTTCGACTGAGACTCATACAGTTCGCTGATGATAGACTTTTGCGCTTTCGCACGTGAATCTTTATCAGCATCGCGGTAGTTGTGCATTGCTCTTAGTGCGTGGGCTCGGATGCCTGTGTAAGTCGCTGGCTTGGCCATAGGAAGAATGGGCCCAATCATTTTTCCAACAATTCCTGTCCGTGTGTACATCCATTTTGTGAGGGGCGGAAGGTGCACTGTGAACCAGGACAGCCGTCGACGAGCATGATCCATGATATCCCCTAGTAGCATTTGATGTTCTGGTGTTCCTCTAAGAGCTGTCGTCGCGCCGAAATCGGACGTTCCGTACAAAAACGTGGTGATCATATCAATCGAGTAGTAGTGAAGCGCAGTGAAGATCTCCAATCCTCTTTCATCGGGCCGAGGCTCCTCCACAAGCCTCAGGAAATCTCGAATCTTTTCTCGCACAATGTCGTCCACCTTGTACTGCGAGAGACCGCTTTTGGAATACGGCCGAGTAACCAGCCGTTTTCTCTGTGCATGCTCTGCCCCGCTGCCAAACGTGAAGATGTTCTTCCTCCCATACGCATCGAACATGCGATAAAAGTCCGTACGCTCGAATCCGCTTCCTGCGCCGTATATGGTGCGTAACGCTGTAAGAGAGTTGAAGTGAATCTCATTCGGTCCGATGCGTACCACTGGTCCGTACTTCTGGTGTAGGGCGTGGATCACACGTGTCCGTTGACCAGTCCAGTCGTCCCATGCGAGCCGCCATTTGGTGAAGGCATAGAGCTTGGGTCCTGGGATTCGGGACAGAGGGTTGAGGAAGAAAGGATATACCACGTAGCTATACAGGAATGCTGCTAATACTGCTGGAACAATCCAGAGCAAAGAGAATGTTTGAGACATTACTGGAGTGGCTGAATAATGTCAATGGCGTCGTTGCGATTGTGCTCTCCTAGGTTGAGTTGGGGAGATATCCGATCGGCTGAGATAGGAGCGTCCGGTTTCGGTTTCGGTACATCAGATGGTAGTAGTACCAACAAGCTTGTCCAAGCTCAACAGTGTCCAGTCAGCATACGGTGGATGGAAGTTGAAGTGTGCGACTGAGTAGTTCATGTCAAAACCCTATTTATTATTTCTTTGCATGTTCCACGCTAATTGGGGCGGAACAAAAGTAAGTTTGAGGCTATCCTACCCGTCAATGGGCTTGTGCCGGGAGCGGGGCAAGGAGCTATCGCAAGCCGCCGTAACAGAACCTTGAGGAAATTATGTAACGTCTCCATTAGCACTGAACGTATCATGGCGGAATGCAGAATCGAGTACGAGACAGCAACTCATAATCGGAAGCCGGATCAACCCGCTCATCCACGAATTTCTTCGTGCCCACTACTTTGAACCAAGAAACTCGCGCCTTAACTGCCTCCTTCTTCCACGATAGAAGCGGTCGAGCATTCTCCGCCTCTCTTCTTGCGTACTGCTCTCGACCAACAAGGCAAACTCTACTGGGTCATCAAAGCCCATGCTTTCCGCCATACTACAGAATTGGCGTTTGCGCACGTCCTCATTGGGCCTGTACCGGTAGTTGATCCTAGAATCACCAGGAGTAGGAGCTTCAGCAACTCGCTCCTCTTCGCCCGAGGAGCTAAACTCAGGTTCATCTTCGGGCCGATCAAAAGGGTGCTGTGATTGCGACTGCGAGCCCTGAAACACGCGCTTGCCTGCGAGGTCGATATCGTTGCGTAGTTCCATGGCCTGTTTTCCCAAGCGAGCTTCTATCTCGCTGCGGCCTATGACCTCGGAGTTTTCATGCGTATACTGCACGCCTGCTTTGGCAAGAATAGCGTTGATTGCGTCGGGTTCATTGCGCTTCGACCTTTTGCTTTCCCCGGTGCTGGTACTGGAAGCTGAGAGGAACGAATCAGCAAACTTCTTTATTCCAGCGATAGTAGCGTCATCGTCAAGACCAAGATTCTTGTCTGACAGAATGTCTTCGTCTTCGGAGTCAAATTGCGATTCGTCGACATGAAAGTCGTAAGCATTTACTCCGGCTTTAGACTCTGCTACATTTGTTTTATGCATGATCTCACGAAGTAATAACCCGTTTTGTTGGAAGGAGAAGAGGTTCTCAAGGCCGAAAATTTCCCCCTTCTTGCTGGACTGATCCATTACACCCTTGAAGTAGCGACGCTCCTCGGAGGCATTGTAGCCAATATTAGCCTGTTGTTGCTTGTAGATCTGGCGAGCGTAGACGACTTCTTCGATGGTACCGCTCGATACCAGGCGAAATACCTCGACATTCCGTGTTTGACCGATTCGATATGCGCGGTCTTGGGCCTGAAGATCATATGCCGGGTTCCAATGAGGATCCATGACGACAACCTTATTGGCAGATGTAATATTTAGTCCAACACCGCCAGCTTTAGTCGATATGAGAAAGACGAATTGATTCGGATCCGCATTGAAGTCTGCAACAGCTTGTGATCGCTCTTCGTACTTCATACTCCCGTCGAGATATGAGAAATTGTACTTTGTCCCATCAACATCGAAGAGCCCTCGAAGCAGCCGTAAGAGACGGACCGAGTGTGAAAAGATCAGAACCTTGTCGCCATTGGAGTACCAGAAGTCCAGCAGACGTCTGAGTACCTTCCACTTTCCGCAGAACTCTCGCTGTGATTGCACCAAAATATTGTCACGGATCCGAAAGAGACTCTTGTACGTGTTAGGACAAGCCAACTCTAGCGTCGTCAAGTCCTTGGCTTGCTTTTCTGCGGAATCAGTGGATAGTGGCACAATGAGGGCAAGATGGTTGGCAAGCTTCTGAAAAGTGACCATGCACGGGAAGATGAAGGCTGCCCATTTCTCATCCTCCTCTGGGACATTGACATAGCAGCAATATCCCCTGCCTTTCCCTGATCCACAGGGACACTCTTCTCGCGCGGTCCGAATAAACTCGCACCTGTCGCTTTCGAGAAATGTACGGTACGCATCGGCTTGAGTTTCGGTAAGTTGGCAGAACACGACGCGATCGCTCTTCTTGGGTAGCTGATCGGCGATCAATGTCTTCATTCGACGAAGGAATACGCTCGGCAGAATAGTCTGGACAAGTTCCTGAGCCTTACTTCGCGCATCCGCCAGTTGGGCGTTGGTGGCGTCGTGGGCCTGACCCAACTTCAGTGGAAGACTGATATTTTGCTTCCACGCTTGGGATGAACCATATGCGCCAGGCCGTGCCCAGTTCAGAAGGTTCCAGATCTCTTCGTACTTGTTTTGAATAGCAGTGCCGGTGAGACCGATACGGCAGAGGGCGTTGATCTTGTTCATAGCTTGCGTTATGACGGCATCCTTGCTCTTGATCTGGTGACATTCATCGGCAATGACACAGTCCCAATCCACTGTGTTGATTTCACTCTCATTGATGCGGTAGGTTGTATAGGTTGTGATCATGATCTCCAGCATCCCTTTTGCTGCAGCACTAAGAACGCCCTTCCGGTCTGCTGCGCTAGAACCGTGATATCTGTACACTTCCCACCAACCCCACTTTGAAAGTTCGTCTTCCCAGTTTTGCATCAGTGTGCCTGGACAAACAATGAGTACTCGAGGGTACCATCGATCCCTGTCAAAGCGACGCATCTTGCGCATGCACTTGGCGTCACGTTCAGTACCAGTCTTTCCAAAAGCTGCAGTAAGAAAAGCAATGACCTGGATAGTCTTGCCCAAACCCATATCGTCACCCAGTATGGCACCCGTCTGCTTTACAAACTTCTCATGGAGAAACTTTACACCTTCGACTTGGTAGTCACGGAGCCACTGGGCGATTGGCGCAGGTATAACACCATGCGACCCACGAAATTTGATGTCTTTCTTCTCCCTTTGGGGCTTGATTGCTTTGTCTAATTTCGGCTTTTCAGTTGTTCCTGAATCGGAAAAATCAATGTCCTCGTAGCTGGGAGGATATCGCAAACCACTTTCGTGGAGCTTCTTGAGAGACTGCTGCCGAGAAATGATGTAGTCAGGGATTGGATCATCTAAATAAGTCGTCGTGCTGGCATCCTCAGCTAATGAGTCGGTGCTGAATCCTGTAGGGCCTTCGCCTTTGGGTTTCCTGGGCACAAGCTTGCGACCGATGACGCTTGCAGCCGCCGCCGCCGCGGCTTTCGACTTCTTCTCCGCACGAATCCGGCTCGTCTCGGCAGCTACTCGTTTCCGTTTTAGTGTCTTGCGCTCTTTCCAGTTCTGATACAAGGCTCCGGTGTCTTCTTCAGACCACTCAGATTCTGCGCCAGCTTCGACAGCATCAGAGCCATTTGCGCCTTTGTTTCTGGAACTTGGACGATCTTGGACATCGACGTCATCCTCTGTACTTGACGCCTGTACATATTCTGCAGTTTCATCCCCATCTGTATTCCGTGACTGAGTCTGCGTTTGTGTCAAGACTAAAAGACATTAGAATTCTGGTGAGCAATGATGGGTAGTAACTGACCATCAATATACTGCGTGAGGTCCAGACTTTTTTTCGACGCCTTTACGATATCAAGGCCGTCTTCTTCATCAGTACCACTGCCGCTGATATTGTCGCTCTCGGCGAAAGCTTTTAGGGCCTTTCGTTGATCCTTCACTTTGTCACCGTTGGAAGACATGACTACAGTGGTGCTATTCGAGTTCACGAGCGCTTGCTACATGGTATAACCAGAGTCTTTTCCAAAGCAGTTGAAAGAGGCGACGACAAGCATCATGTTGCGCACAGGAAATACTTCAGGTCAAGAGAATAGCATAAGATGAGAGGGAGCGCCGTTCAACACAAACACGCTAACGCGTTCTCACGTGAGAGCGGGGCCCCGCTGGCCGCTAATCCCTGCAACATGAATCAAAATATCCATTCGCAAACGGGCTCAAGCTTTCTAAACCCGCAAACATCGTCATCGCACCCAACCACTCGCTTTTGCCAGAACAACGAGACTGCAATTCAGCAGCCCCCTCCAAATCGAAGAACCATTCAATTAGCAAGGAGAATAACAAAGAAAAAGGACAAGAATTGAAACACGAGCACAGCGGGCCATTCCCTTCCACAGTGGTAAACCCCATCCGCCATCACAATGCCTCTCGACACCAGCACCTACTCGCTCGCGCTCCTGCGCCTCGACGGCCGCCGCTGGAACGAACTGCGGCGCACGCACGCGCAAATCTCGACGCAAGCGGCAGCCGATGGGTCGTCGTACCTGGAAATGGGCAACACCAAGGTGCTCGTGTCGGTGACTGGCCCCGCCGAAGGCAAGCAAAGTGGGCAGCGCGGCGGCAGCGACAAGCTTGCGAAGATCGACGTGGAAATCCATTTTGCGGGCTTCAGTGGCGTCGACAGGAGGAAGCGCAAGACGGATAAGAAGACGAGTGAAATGGAGCATTGTGTGCGGTCGGCATTTGAGGGCGTCCTGTTGCTGCATTTGTATCCACACTCGACGATTACCCTGAATATTCACATCATCTCGCAGGATGGGTCGCTGCTGGCGGCGTGCTTGAATGCAGCAACCCTGGCGCTGATTGATGCTGGTATTCCCATGACGGATTACCTTGTCGCGTGCACGGCGGCATCTTCTGCGTCGGCGTCGGCGGCGGACAATGCGTCGGCTGATGATCCGCTCCTAGACTTGAATAATCAGGAAGAGCTGGAGCTGCCGTTCTTGACGGTAGCAACGTTGGGAAACAGCGACAATGTTGCCGTGTGTGTGATGGAAAGCAGAGTTCGCATGGAGAGGCTAGAGGGTATGTTGGCCGTGGGAATCGAGGGCTGCAAGAAAATGCGCGGTATATTGGATGGTGTGGTAAAGGGCTATGGAAAGCGGTTTGGATGAAATTAGGGGGTGCGATATAATCTCCAACTCAACATGCCCCTCGTCTGCGGCAACTTGCTACTGTACAAGTCGGGAAAATGAGACTGGTAGTAGTCTGCAGTGGCTAAGAAAGAGAGCGGCTACGCGGTTACCGCCATCAGCAGAGTGTAGATACATAGCACGCCTTGGGAGCCGGGCTGGACTGCTTGTAGTCGAGCGCCCTACGGAGAAGGTTGCCGGCATGGGACTAACAGAGAAGCAGGGGCTTCGATATGGCAACTCAATTGGCTGAAGGTTAGAATTATAATTGCTGGGTGAACTCAATCTGAAGCTCACCCTGCGTTCCCTTCTGCATACCCCTCAATTTGTGTAACCATGATTTGATTAGCATCGGTAATTTCAAGTGAGCTTGCATCAGAAGCGAACACGAGCAATGCGACAAGGATCCTGCGCTAGTATGAGAAGATGGAATGAAATGAGCAAACAGTATGAAAAAAAAGGACAAGGTTCAAGCGACATCTCTAACATCCTTTGACGTGGACAGAATATGATACGTCATGTTGAAAAGGGCTTTCAATTTCCACAACCCATGCGCGGATATTTGAATTCAGACAGGGTTGGACCTGGCAAGCCAGCAGCCATGCGGTTAGTCAAAAGCGAGTCAAGGGTGTGCTGAACTGTTGATTGAAAGCCACATGCAAGATGGTACTCAGTAGACCAGCAGTAACTATTAAAAGTCTAGGTCCATATGCGGACTGTCCCAAGATGCAGGGTGTAAAGGCGTCCTGACTTCCTTTAGCGAAGAAATGGCACCTTTGGGGTTTCTGGTCTCTGGGTTTCAACTCCTTTGAGGCTGGAACGCAGTGAAAAGAATGATAAAGGGGCCGATATTTCTTGAGAGGAACTAGCACAGCATTGTACGGTGGGACTTGAAGAGCTCACTGTATCTAAGGGTTTGTTTGTCAGTCAAGAGAAAACCACTGCTCATATTTCAAACAGGATCGGAAGGAATTCAGATGTCACAGCGAGGGGATTATGGCCGAATAATTCTCAATGTTGCATGATACCATGGACAGCATAGTCTCCTCCATTGTTATGGACCGCTCCTGTGATGGGTGGGATGGTCGTGGCGACCATTCTTGTAGATATCGTAGGCGTCCCACCAGCCACGAAGATGACTCTTTCAATTTCAACGGTAAAGCCTCGACGAGCCACTGTATCGTTCGTTGGAGATGGTACTTTTGCACTACAGCGTCCATTGTGTTGGTGACAAGCCCCTGTCTGTCCGTGTGGGTGCTGTGCGCTAACATATGCAGTCAATGCCTGTGTACCATACGACGTGCGTTCTCCAAAGCATGCACTGCAAAGTTCCTTGGTAAGAGTTGCTTGTCTTAGAATGGACAACCTCTTGATCTTGTCCAGGCTGTTAAAAACATTACCGTAAATAGCCGCAATCTAAAGGGGCTGTTGTTCGATTAGCATCAGCAGCAAGGCATTTCTTGGTGAAGACATAGTTGAAGATAGTCTCAAGCTCAAATAATTTGGCTTGGATAGAGCACCGCGTGTTTGCTAGAAGTCAACTGGCTGTTTCAACCTAGGTGAGCGATGTAACACCAATCGTGGGGTAGTTGAGCTGTCAATAAAGGACATGGACCCTTTGAATAAGCACGGACAGCGGTTCCCATCTGATCTGTTTCCAGACAGTGGCTTGGGACTGCGCTAGTCATTATTCTAGGGCAATATCATCAAGGATGTCGTCGCATAGTTCAGTGAAATTTGGGGAGCCGAGTCGCGAGCTTGGTCGGAGCGCAGCGTCACCTTGCGCAAAGATCGCAGCTGGATCGCCGCGTGCCGACTCCCGCTGCTGGTGGATATGATAGGCTAGCCTGAAGGCGACTAGCGGCCTCGTACGTCATCGCCAAAGTGCACGAAAACCGACATGTTGGCGACTTGTAAGGCCGCCAGGATGCGCAACCCTATGAAAGCGGGTGATTCCAGAGCCAAGCAGAGGTTAGTACTCCATGACCCATATCACCGGAGCCTGGAAGCCGCATTACACGGATATCCCGGAACGACCAACCGTAACCGTCTAGTCATCGGATATGGCTGAAGAGTTTGTGGTACGCGGCCCTGTGTATTGTCTTGACTTTGGGCTTGGGAAAGGCGGCTGATTGATGTCATGAATGGTATATAGGAGCTCGGCTTCGAAGGCCTTGACAGATTTGCAAACCGGTACTTTGACCGGACGTACGATCATCTTCCAGCACTACCGAGGCCAGGAAGGAACAAGGTTCGGGTTCGAGAGAAACAATTACCGTCAGGAGCCTCGCCGCAGCACCCTGACAAAGGCTACGACTCGACTCAACCCCCGCTGGAAGAGCCATATATCAACCCTGAGATGTACGGTGTAGGTGGACAAGACGGCTATGCAAGAGACCAACGATACTATGAGGATGAGCGAGTGGACTATATGAACCGGGCACCAGGGCCCGGATTCAGAGTACCTCGCGATCGGTCTCAGTGGGAGGGTGAATGGAGCACGCAAGTAAGCACTGCCGAGTCGTTCTTGCAGTGGGGGGGAAAGGGCAAACAGCTGACTAGAATATGTAAATAGCCATATGTGCAGGCAGGCCAGCGAGGCCGCGGCGGCGACCAGAGCCGCAACGAAGACGATCATCATGGTCTCCACCACGTTCCGAACGGCAAGAACGGTCCGAATCACGAAGGGCTCGGTCGCGTTCAAAGTCGGGTTCACAGTCACGAGCAGACGATGCCAAACGTCGATTCATTGCCACGATTGGAGGAGCCTTGGTGGGCGGGCTTGCGGGCAGCCAGGTAGGCAAAGGGAAGCAGTACGATACTGCTGCTACCGTGGCTGGGGCCATTCTCGGAGGGGTTGGAGCCAGAGAAGCGACGGATCAATGGGACCGGTCGCGACAGAAGAGGCGGAGAGAGTCGCGAGGAGAGCAGTGGCAAGGCGAGTACGGAAACGGAGAGGGTCGCAGAAATGAAAAAAATGGCATGATGGGCAGATGGGACAATAATGACGGCAGGCGACAATAGTGTGGAATAGGAATTGGAATTGGCTTCGGCTAGCGACTGGGATGGGAAGCATGTGCACAGACGCAGCTGGCTGACTGCGTGCGACTAGCGCTGCACGTGGGCGGAGGGTGAGAGAGGCCATGTTGGACACTTTTTGTCTGGGTGCTTGTCGTGGCGCACCGTGAAATGGTTTGTAGGCAGGTAGGATTGACCGAATTCAGTAACTTGAGCCAGGCTGGATTGCTTGTAGCGAGAATGACGTGCGGCGAGCGGACGCCTGGTCTGCGACGTGATGTGATGCGGCGGTCTAGGGGCCCTGCGAGGGGGCCAGGAGGCACCGGGATTGGGGAGGCTGGTGCGTTAGCGGGGTGGGTGTGTCGTTCGCAATAATTAACCCCCGGTAGCACGAAACGAGGTGGTGGTCTCGTGCTGGGGGGCCGTCGTAGTAGTACACTAATCGTCGTCGTCGTCGTCTTCCTGGTGGGCTAGGTGAAACGGGCGGCCGACTAGAGTGCGGGTCGTGGGAGTAGTAGAGGGGCAGCAGAGAGAGAGGGCGTCTGCTAGCGAAACGTCAGTAGGCGAGCAGGGTGGTGAGGACGGGGCTGCAGTTTCCTGCGTACCTACATGCTTAGATACATGGAACAGGCCACACCGCAGGTACCTGGGCGTGGTGATGGTCCGGTGTGGTGGTGGGGGAGAGAAGGGCAGCCAAGTCCGTGCCCTGGTTTCGAGAAGACGCAGTCGAAGGTTAGGCCGATGCAGGCAGCGCGCGCGTTGCGGGACTAAAGCCTCGTCCCGCACTCCATCCACCATCTCTCCGAAAGCACCACGCTTCAGTTTGGCCCTCGTCTGAAAATAGCTCCCGACCGCTCTTTGTTTTGTTCTGTGCGTCCCGCCCGTCCACAGACCGTAGTGCCACCACCGGAAGTGCCAGCACCACCACCACCCGTGGGAGCTTGACCTGGACCTGTTGGCACCACCACCACCATTGTCCACCCGCTGTTAACTGACCGCCCGCCTCCCTCCTGCTCCCTCCTGGCCCACGACGACTCCATTGGCCTGCATACGCCCGAGCAAACATTTTCGCCGCCCCATACACGACCCCTTCCATCTCAACCACCATGAGCTGAGCTCTATCGCTCCTCCCACCACCGCACACGACCTCCCTCACCGCCAGCCCGTCCCCACGCCGCTGCCCCTCCTCGCTGGCCTTTCGTCTTCGACTGGCTCGTTTGCTCCTAGCTATTGCCGTCCTCGTACTCGTCCACGTCCACTGCCACCGCCAGTACCTCTACCTCTAATACTACTACCGCCACCACCTCCTCCTCCTCATCCGATACTCCCAACACCGCCTCCATGCGCCGATACAGGCCGGGCGGTGGCCCAGTGCGTGCTCATGGAGGCGTGCCAGTGCCCGACCCCTTCGCCATGGTTCGCGCCTACGACAGCGACTCCAATCCCGCCAGGCCCATTCGCCCCTCCCCGCTAGCCGCCTCCACCATTCAGGGTCTGCCGCTGGATCTGCTCGACCGCCTGCGCTCCTTTCCCCTCTTTCGGGACGCTCCTGAAGCCTTCCTCGCACAGATTGGTTTGCACCTCAAGCCACAGCTGTACCAGCCCCATGACACAATCCTCACAGAAGGCGAGACGGGCAAGGCCATGTACTGGCTGGTCCGCGGGGCGGTGCGCGTCACCTCGCGCGACCAAGAGAGCACCTATGCCGAGTTGAAGCCTGGAGCCTTCTTCGGCGAGATTGGCATTCTAATGGACATTCCCCGGACGGCCACCATCATTGCCAATGTGCGCTCCCTCGTTGTGCGCTTAAACAAGGAGGACCTCACCAAGGAGCTGCCCAAGTTTCCAGACGTCGAAGTCGCTATCATGCACGAGGCCCAGGAACGCCTCGCCATTCTGCAGCGCAAAAAGTCGGAGCTCGCAGCCAAGCGCCCGACGCCCACGCGCCAGATAACGGGCAAGCGCGACCGTGAAGACGGCGACGTAATCATGGCGGAAAGCGGCGTCTTGCGTGATGGCGAAGTCAATGCCTTCAAGAAGCGGAAATCTCCCAGTCCAGGTCTTGCCGAAGCCATAGCCCATAGTGCCTTTGGAACCGACAGCATCCACATCAGGCCTCTACTCAAAGAGCTGCCCCTCTTTTCCGAGCTACCAGACGATATTCTGCACTTCATTGGCATGCGTGCCCAGCCATGTTCTTTTGACCCATTCACCGACATAATAAAACAGGGCACCCAGGGCCGTGATGTCTTCTTCATTGTCAAAGGCGAGGTCGAGGTCATCAGCACCAGTGTACCCGAGCCCAACGGCTACACCTCGCCCACAATGGGACGAAGAAAATCAATTGCGGCAGGCGAACACAATTTCCAGGAAGTCAAGGCCCGATTAAAAGCAGGCCAGTACTTTGGTGAGGTGGTCAGCCTCTCACTTGCGCCGCGCCGGACGGCCACGGTCCGTTCCATATCCGCTGTCGAGTGCTTGATGATCACCGGGGATACCCTGAACCAGCTGTGGGAAAAGTGCACTCCCGATGTAAGGCGACAGGTTGAGTCCGTCGCCAAAGAGCGCCTGCAGACTGCCAAAGACGAGGATGTGCTCATGCCAGATGCGCATAGCACACCCAACATCAACGATTTGGCCATAGCAGATCCTACAGTACCTAGAACTCCACGAAGGAAAAAGAGCGTGCCAACCGTTACCTTCAATGGAACCATGGCCATTGACACTCCTGTGGCTCCCGTCCGGAGAGACGAAAAGATGATGGAGCCATATGATCCGGATCCTTTCCTAAACGTCGACCTGGATAACGTAAGGTCGCGATCGCGTAGAGGATCACTGGCCCCACCACCACCTGGATCGGTGCCAGAAGCACCCTCAAGTCCGGGCAAAACCGAGTTTCCAAAACCTTCTCCGTCACCAAACGGATCGCCTCTCTCGGCATCACCCAATGGATCGCCCCTCTTGCCGTCACCTACTTTCACCATTGCAAAACATACATCGACTCCGCCAGAAGTCCCATTCGACTTCAAGCGCCCACGACTCGTCACGAAACCGAGCATATTCACAAGAGGCAGATTACCAGATTCTGTCCTGGTCAAAATCTTGTCAAATCTAGACATTCACGAACTGATGAAACTACGCATTATTTCATCGCATTGGAGCAAAATCATATCAGAATCTCCCGACATTCTCCACGACCTCGATCTTACCAAATACAACCGCAAAGTCACTGACCGGTCACTGGTTGATATAATATGTCCGTTTGTAGGCAGCCGGCCACGATCTGTCAACATCAGCAACTGCTTCCATGTTACAGACGAGGGCTTTGGCGAGTTGGCAAAGACTTGTGGTCCGGGCGTGAGAATCTGGCGAATGAAGAGTGTCTGGGATATCACCGGACCCGCCGTGCTAGAGATGGTACAGAAAGCCAAAGGCCTGGAAGAGGTGGACCTCAGCAATTGCAGAAAAGTAGGAGACAACCTCCTCGCTCGAGTCATTGGCTGGATAGTACCTGACATGCCTCCCCAAATGGCAATGGCCCACGCCCAAGCCCAACAGCAAGCTCAGATGAATGGACGCCGCCAAGGAAAAGGCGCCAACAGCCAGCCACCACAACCCCTACCACCCGGCACAGTAGTAGGCTGCCCAAAGCTCAGACGGTTAACGTTGAGTTACTGCAAGCACATCACTGACCGGAGCATGGCGCACATTGCTGTTCATGCAGCCAACCGCATCGAGAGTATCGACCTTACGCGTTGTACCACCATCACAGACGTAGGCTTTCAACACTGGAGCGTCTACCCATTTCCCAGGCTCACCAAGCTGTGTCTCGCCGACTGCACTTATCTGACCGACAATGCGATTGTCTATCTCACCAATGCAGCCAAGGGGCTAAAGCAACTAGACTTGGTAAGTTGAACCCTTAGCTCTCTCCTTACTTTTCCGATCAACACACCACACGAAAAACATCAAGTCCACACACAGGGTTTCATCGGTCCAAAAGAAAAGAGGCTAACGTCAAACGCAAACAGTCTTTTTGCTGCGCCCTCTCCGACACAGCTACCGAAGTTCTTGCCCTCGGCCTTCCTTCGCTGACACACCTCAACCTTGCCTTTTGCGGCTCCGCCGTATCAGATACCTCACTTCGCTGCATATCACTGCACCTCCTTGAACTGCGCAACTTGTCTGTGCGCGGCTGTGTGCGTGTCACTGGTACCGGTGTCGAAGCCGTCGTCGAAGGATGCCGCGACCTCGACCGCTTCGACGTAAGTCAGTGCAAGAACCTCGGTCGCTGGCTCGAAGCTGGAGGCGTTCAAAGCGTGCGAAATAGAGGCCGTAACGTCAATTTTGTCTGTGTAAGCGACGGTAGATGGAGGGACTCGATGGGGAAAAGTTAGAAAGCTTTTTTTGTTTTGTTTTTCCCCTTTTTCTGGTTTACGAAGCCGAAAGCTACTCGACAATTACTGGACCATTTTCTTCTTCTTTTTTTTTTTGGAAATAATTGGTCCCTTGTGGATGATTGGTACCATTTTTTCCGGATTTTTATCTAGCAAAAATCTTGGCTTAACTTAGCCTTTTTGCCTCACTTTTATATACCACGGCTTCTTCTTGTTGTTGTTCTTTTTTTTTTCAAGTGTGGTGGTGGGAAGAGATAAAGGAAGAGACAGAAAGAAAGGTACGAGCCTGGCCTGGGAAAATAGATGGTATTTTTTTTGGATGGCGAAACGTTTTGCGTTTATCGATTTTTTTCCCCTACCCTATACCGATATGTGTACATTGTACCTCCTTCCTCACCTCTGTACGCATATGTACTCTTGTAACTATACCAAATCGTCTTTTTGGTACTTTCTCTTTTTTTTCTGCGCTTCGACAGACTAAATTACCAATCGTTTATCATATCCCACACGTCCTGCGCAAATAAAAGTTTCGTGCCATGAAGTGGTTGATATGTTGGAACTCTGTCCCCACGCCTTTTTCACCTTCTTCAGCATTAAGACAAGACTCCCGCTTACTCCTTCTCACGAGCAGTTTCGCCGCCAGTGCGTGTTCCCGCGTCAGATTGTATCTGATTTGCCCATCAAAACAGCAGTAACAATTTCTTATGTATGATTCGCCAATCAACAGTAATAATCTCTTCTTTGCTTCTTTTTTTCGAGACTTCTTTCAAAAACGCCACACTACGATTGCTTGCTGCCTCTCGTAGCTTTTTTTTCCTTCTTCTCCAAGATGCCCTGGCACGTGGGGTGGGGGACGTGCGGGCTGCGTCTATGTATGTATGTACGTGAGATGTTTTAGCGCGCGAGGTGCTTTTTGTGTAAAGATAAGGCTTTCGTTTGTAGAGCGTGTTTTAAGGCTGGAGGGCGTGGATGTGTGGAGGGAGAGGGCGGGATGTTAGGGGTGTTAGGGGTGTTGTTTTGAGATGCGGTGGTGGGGAGGATTTGGGGTGAGTAGGGTGGTGAAGCTGTTGTGTACTCTGAGTTTTGGCATAGAGTGGCTGGGTAAAGGGTTTATGGGTGGGTTTCCTTACGGTGGTATCGACTTGCCTGGGTGCTTTTTGGAGCCATTGGGGATATGATGGGATTGTCTTTTGGTTAGATTTGGTAGCGGTATGGAATGATGGAAATGCTGTATATCTATGTAATATGGTAAAATCAGTCCTGTGTTGCAGTGAGTGGTGCCTCCTCTAATGCCAATCGCAGCATTTTTTCTTTGTTACTAGGGATTTTAGACAGTTGTTGTTCGTGAGGTATCATTTGCTACATCGCTCATTCTCTTCTCACAAATACTACTCACACATTCTCATAAAGGGCGAAACGTAGGCCGTGACTGTCACATCTCATGGAGTATCACATAAAAGAACAGTACATTCTTTGTAGCATCAGTCATCCCCAAACCATAATACTCCCAATATCCTAGATGATCATTACTCGTCACTCTCGTAACTCTCGTCACTCTCATCACTCTCGTCACTCTCGTCACTCTCGTCACTCTCGTCA
>JAWDHC010000368.1:0-23556 GCA_036172615.1 Curvularia verruculosa
AGATATCTTGAAATATTACTCTAATCTCTAAAACACCTCCATCCAACATAATGTATAACTGCTGAAAAAAAAAACGGAACCTACATCTACAACATCGGCCTCTCAGCCGCCGGATCCTGCCCTCTCCGAAACTTCCTCTCGATCCTCTCCTTACCCTTAACCATATACCCTTCGACCTCGTCGTCCCTGATCTCCGTCAAGCCCTTTGCGACATCGAGTTCAGACCTCTCCAGCGACTTAGCCTTGATGAAGACGCCGTCTGTGCGCACAGCTGCGGGCTCCTCGACCACCTTCTTGCAAAACGCAGCGTACTCGTCGCGATGCAGATTGCTCGCGGGGAGCGCATCGAGCAGCATGGCGAAACAGTGAGGCATGGCTTCGAACTCACGCCAGACGACGGTCACGCCTTGTGCGACGGCGCGCTGAGCGAGCACGGCATCCTCATCGCGCAGCATTTCTGAGCCGACGGAGAAGAAGAGTGGCGGCGAAGCAGACCAATCTTGTGCTGCGAGAGGCGAGACAAGCGGGTGCAGGAGGGCGCTGGCGTCGCAGTAGAAATCCGCGCGAGGAGGGTCTGCAGGCCAGATGCCCTTTTCAGCAGGAAAGTCGCGGTGGTCGTTTTGGCTGGGTGGAGGAAGGTAGTCGTATTGTACGGCGGATTCGATGGAGGGGAGACTACGCGTGATGTCGAGCCAGGGGGAGGTTAGGGCTAGGCCGGCGGGCAAGGGAACTGCGACGTCTTTGCCGTGGAAGCGGACGGTAGGGGTTTGGCCGGCGGGTGTGCTCCGGTGGAGTTGGAGTAGCAGTTGAAGTAGAGCGGTGCAGCAGAGGCCGCCAGCGGAGTCACCGCCAAAGACGATTTCGTTGGCCGGTACGGGGTCGTGGAAGGAACCAGGCGGTGGGGACAGCAGACTGAGGTATGCGGTAAAACAGTCTAGGAGGGCACCTGGAAATGGGCCTTGAGGACATAATCGGTATCGTACATTGAAAACGCGACCGCCGGTCTGTTTTGCCAGACGTCCAGTGAGGTTTCGATATGTTGCCGGGTCGAGCAGGTACATGGCGCCGCCGTGGAAATAAAGAACCGTCACTTTACTCTTCGTCTCTTTCATTAAGTTTTCGTACTTTTCTTTCTCACTCATGCCATTGGGCTCCGGTTCGTCGTCTTTGGCACCAGCGCGGTATCCATTCCACTCTGCTTCCAGCGGCCGCTGCTCAGCACGATCCCATTGCTCCTCGCCCGTCCCCATGTCTTCAATCGCCTTGAACATCATTTGCCGGGCGTCGTCTTCAGGCACCTCCATCTTGACCTTGCTGACCCAGATCTTGCCCTTGACGCCCGGATCCTTGCATGTCAAACGTTGCATTTTGGAAACGGGCTGCGGCTTCGCGTTGGGTCCCATCATGTCGCGCAAGATGTTGATCGTCAGTTCGGTCTTCAGGTCCCATTTAGAGCTCGTGGGCGACATGGATAGAGTGTGCCATAGCGCCGTCTTGACAAGCATCGGCGTCTTGGGAAGGAACAGCTTCAGAAGCGCTGTTGGTGAGGCCTCCATCTTTGTATTTTAGAGAAGCTGGTATGGTTTAGGCAACCTCTTTTTTTTCAAGGGGGAATTCACTTCGTCGCTAAAGATGGTTGATGGGTAATGACGTATATCACTAATTTAAAGAGGATAGGCTATCACAGTAGGTATACGAGGTCTGCTAGGCCATGTATTAAAGCAAAACGAAAACCAGAACGCCGCGTATGGCGGAGGGGGCAAGTCTTGACGTCGCACTTTTTGAGCGACCCTTGACGCGGCCTGCAAGATGCCTCGGCTTCCTAGCGAGTCATGCGCCAGGATACGAGATACGGTCGATACGCTTGCGTACAAGGGTTGCATGCTGAAACAGTGCCTGGCAAACACCATGCTGACTTATAAGAGTACATTGATTGTCCTTGTGAACAGTGTGTGTATACATCAGCTGCGCTTCATTCAGCCTATCAAAGAATTAGTCAGACATCTCGCAAGTGCCGGACCAAATTTCGCAAGCTCTGTCAAAACAAGATACAGGTCATGATGAAGAACATCCATTAACACAAAAAATAACCGGAACATACACCGTGTATCCCGGATGGTATCTCGTCATGATTCCCAAACGCCTGTTCGCTAACCCAATTTCATATCACATATGCAGCGCTGCCTTAGCAACCATTACAGCCTCTCTTTTATCCTTCTGTTGGTGAGGGGGAAGTTGACTTGCTTCTCAAATTTCCAACAGAGGACCCAACAACGGCTTGGTAGTTGGCGGATATGGGCTCTTAGCCATCCAACTCGCCTTCTTCGCTACCCCTTTCTGTGGCGTTGCCATCGCCGGTACCATTAGCAGGAGGTTGGCTTTGGCCTGTCATCTGAACACCCTCCATGCTCCCGGGCGTGTCTCCAAAGTCAATACCGTCTTCAGGTGTTCTAAGCCCCGCGTACATGTTTGGCTCTCCATCCTTATCAGGGGTTTTCTCGTATAGATCGGCCATGAGATTACATGCTTTCCTGATGTCGCGCAGCTGGACATGTTGTATCTCCCACCAGGGCTTGCCATCGTCGTCACTCAGCTCTACCTCGGCCATGCGTGCGCCAGCGTATAAGGAGGCTGCAGCAATTGTTCGCGAGGGGAAAAGCAGGCACATTTGTGTGGACGTCGAGTCGGATAGGAAAGCCCATGCTGAGTTGCGCAGCTTCTTATTGTGCTCGACACTGTAGTACTTCATCATGTCGTACATAATCTTGTATGGCGACTCGACGTTGAGATCGAAACACAGGGCCTCGAGGAGAACGTCTTCACTATACAGAATCGTGTCCCGCCATTTCCAAAAGTCCTTTGTCTGTTCGTCGACGAGCTTGTTGGGGTCTTTGAGCGCGACTCGGACACAGGATACCACGAGTTCCTTCATCTTTCGGCAGTTTTCTTCGACTTTTGTGGCAAGGAACAACGCAGTGGCAGCAATTTGCTGGTCGAGTCAGATGCGTGCAGATAAGACGGGTTGGGTGCCACAGAGACTCACGTAATGATGAAGCGGCTTATAGCCCGGTCGTGGTTTGAGGCTCATGCGCATCAGGTAGCGGTTGAAGAAAACAGCGGCAGTGCTGAGGGTGGTTTGCGGAAGCTTGAGCATCATGCCTACCTGTAATATGAAGCCTACACCTTTGCGTCGCAGTGTGCGTTCTTCCTCCGGAGGCATTCCATCGGTTATAGACGGCGCCAGAAGCAGCTCTTCCTCTGTGAAGATCCACTGCATCTCGGCTTCGACTACAGCGGGTGGTGGCGGTCGGGGAAGTTCGCGCTGCGGCGGCATTGCACTAGAAGTGGTCGAAACCATAGCCCAGGGCTAGCCGTGCAATATTTGGGGGTTGAGGGTGGGAGTGAAGGGTTGCGCAAATCAAAGATACCTACCAACACAAGTGAACGCGCGTCGCTGGCACGACCAGATGGGTTGCGATAGATGATCCGGACAGAATTGCGCGTAAAGCTCAGGTGCAGAGTGGTGCGTTTCAAGGCGACGAGGGTAGTAGCCACTGACAATGAGCAGCTTTTTTTTGTTTTGGTGAAGGTGTAGTGGAAGCTCGAGGCTGCCAGCGGGTCTCTTCCGCGGCGAATGCAGGGATCAACGCCAAGCCTAGTCTAGCCCTGTGGTTCACCACCGCACCAGCACCTCAACGACACGTTTACAGTCATTGTCGATCCCAAAAGCTTGTCTCCTTTCAGAATGACTAGCGGGAAAACTGGCCAGGAGATTCCAAACAAGATCGCTCAAGTATTGTTTCGAACTATGTGACGGGTTTCACCCAAACGTCAACAATCGTAGGTCAAACCAGTATGCAACTCCAGAGACAAAAGATCAACTTTTGCGGAATACATTATCACAGGCCCCCTGTTACGCAATTCGAACGGGGTTCGAGGTAGATATCAATACAATTAGTAATACTTGACAAGAAACCACACAAATGAAACACATGGCAGTTGAGCCCAAGCCTGTGTTTACCTCCCACCAATCGCGCCCTGCAATGCTAGTAATCGTATGCTCTACGAGCTGTAGAAAGCTTCAAAAAGGTAGATGATACCGAATATGAGGAAAGCAATGGCGCCACCGAGAGTAACTGTCCCATGTTAGATGTGCTAGACAAGACCAGGGAGAGATGCTCTTACCATTACGCATACTGATACGACCAGCGATAGCACGACCGCCAATAACGGCACCTGCAGTACACAGACCGTGTCCTACCACAGCACCAGCCGTAACATACCAGTAATCAGAGCCAGCGGCCATGGCAACGGTTGCAATCTGACTGCGATCGCCCCACTCTCCGAGAAACGTCATAACAAATGTTTGGACCCATGCAGGGCTCAGAAGTAGAGAGAAAAGGTTGTTGACGGCACCCATTGTGCTCGACATTGAGCCTCCCCGTGGCGACGGCATCCGGTCAGGCGAGCTAGATGGGCTTCGAGCGGGCGCAGGCAGTCTTGAATTGGATCGTGAGCGTCGTACACCACGACCAGACTCGAGCGCATAGGGTGACATGGAGGACTTGCGGTGACCCTGGTGTCGTGCAAGCTGCTCCTTTTCCTCCAATTCCTGTTCCACCTCACGCATCTCTTCTCCGACACCTTCATCTGGGCTCATAGCAAGACCCTCCTTGATGAGCTTCACGCCAAAGACCAGGAAAAGAGCGGCAGCCGCAAAATGCGTGAAGCGCTCAGAAAGGAGCGCTGGAACAGCATGGCCCAAGACAGCAGAGAGTACCGTCATGACGACGAGGGCAGAGAAAGCAGCAGAGAAGACGAGCAGTCGTGGGTGTCGCATAGCCATGAGAGCAGCCACCAGGAATGTCTTGTCACCAATTTCCGAGAAGATGATCATAGTAAAGGCGAGGATAAAAGAATGGAAAGGTTGTACAACGCCAGTGTCGGCATCTCCATCAATTGTTGACGAGGGCCTCTTGGATGGTCCAGTCGTGTCCAAAGGATCCTTGTGGGAAATGGAATTTGGAACAGGGTGCGGGATGTCATGAGGAGAGTCGGGAAGGTCGGTGGGTTTCTAGAGTCGAGTCAGTACAAAGTTATTCCTGCAACCACGTCGAAACCTACCTCGAGACCACCAGCACCAGGTATGCGCGCCGGAGCTGTCTCGGTGGCATCTCCCTTTAGTTGAGCCTGGTCATGAGGGTGAGGAGGCGCCTCCTTGGGCGACTCGGGGACTTTTTCCATTTTTTCGCCAGTCTTTTCCTCATGGGCTGTACGCTGCTTGTCTTTTTCGGAAACCCCGCCCTCAGTGCCTTTGCTACCCGTAGCCAGTTTCCGCTCGGGATCCTGCATAACGCTCTTGTCGCCATCAAGTACTTTATCCACGAGGACGGTGTCGGACGAGCCTTTTGGCTTCTTAGCCGTTCCCAGATCCTCTACAACATTTGGGGCTTTGCTGTGAGCCTTGGGTGTGTCATCAACGTATGGCCCGGCGTGGGGCTTTCCGTCCATGCCATCGACGGGTGCGTCTTTGGTGCCTTTGACACCTGTAGCGGCCGCGGGCGAGGCATCAGCGCGAAGAGTGGCGTCAGCGTAAGCCGGGGCAGCAGCTCGCGCAAGCAGATTCTTTGATGAGTCGGTCGCGTCGGATGTGGCGAGGACATGGAGGGCAGGCAGGAGAAGCAACAAGAGTTGGGGTGCTGGCTGTCGTAACTTCATGATGAAAACAATTCAGGTGTGAGCAAGGATGCCTAGAAGCGCAATGGAACGGTATTCGGCGGTGAATCGAGGCGTGTGCGGGAAAAGTCGTAACGGTCAAGGGAGCGACGAGAAAGGAACAAGTGGTGTTGGTGAAGGAACGTGGATGTGCAAGGAATTAATTGGGATCCGAGTTAGAAACAGGTCGGCTAGGCGTTCGAGCGTACGCCGGTCGAGGTGGTACTGGGGTGAGCAGGTGGAGGGTGCGTCGACAGCCCACGTATTATATTTAGTTGGGTAGTGTACGTAGCACACATGGGCACTAGTTTAGGGGTGGCTTTTCTTTTCAGGTAATCCTGACAGTGGAGCAAAATCGCCTGTCGCATGCCGTAGTCCCGTCTCGACCTCAGACGCTTCGTATGCACGTCTTCGTACGCTCTCCCCTTGTGCCCCCTGCCACAAGTCCGGGCCCGGCCCCTAGTCTGCGACGGCCTACGGCGACTCCTGGTGGATGCTCATCACGTGATCACCCGTTAAGCACTTGTCTTCGGTTAGTTCGCATCGCGCAACCCGCCGCTCTTCCTTAGTCTTGGTAAACAAGTCAGCGTCCTACTACGACTACATCCATACCACCGTCCGCCCAGCCCGCGCAACCCCCACCGCATGCCCTGTCTACCTATTCGTCGCGCCCTTCTAAACTGCAATGGCTGACCGCAGAGGTGTGCGGCAAAGAAGCCGACGCGCAACGGCTACCCCACAACCACCCTCCAAGACGACCGCGACACATCCGGGACGCGCACCACGAGCGAGAAACTTGCGCAGTGCAAGCCACGAAATCGTCGACCTTGGCGATGTCGAGAAACCCACGCGCCGGCGCACACGGCAGGCGAGCAACACCGATGTCGTTGATGAGATTGAGGGAAAGCAAGCGCGTCGGACTACACGCGAGACCATGAAGGACTCGTTCGAAGGTCAGTAGCTAGTCTGCGACCCACTATTTCCTGCACACTTCGCGCAGACACGAGCAGACTGCCAGTCACTAGGCTCACCCAAGGCTGATGATAAACACGTACCAGGTCTTACTGTCGTAGAAGAAATGGAAACACAGAACGCGCCGGACGAGATTGAGATCCCAGGCACGCCTCAGCCCACAAGCCCCGAAATCCCCATGCCCTTCCGTTCGCCCGGCGCCATATCCGAGATGTCCGGAACCACTGCCATTTCCTCCTTCAGCATGGTCGAAGCCGAGTTCCTAGAACCTAGGTTCATTTTGAAACACTTGCGCAAACTCTGCGATTCAGCCCAAGAGTTCCTAGAGCACATTGCGCCGAGCAGCGCAACCATGCAGGACGATTTGCACAACATACAGGAGATGCAGAAGCCGGGCTCCGCTTATTCCGAAGAGTATCTGGACTATGAGATAGAATTGAACGTGCATCTGAAGCACTTCAAGAGCGAAGAACACAGCTATATCCACATCCGCGCGCTTCACAGATCCCTCTTTGGCACAAATGAGCAGATTGCCGCAACTCAAACTGGCCTTGACTTGATACTGTATTTGGCTAACCTACTCGTCTTTGCCAAACAAATGATGCACTCTGACCGAGATGACAAAATTATGTGGGACGTACTGCGGCACCTTGACCACACTTTTCCGGCGCAATTCATGCGCTCACTCCAGCCGGATGGGCAACCATTCGTTACCGGCGAAAGTGCGCTGTTGAAAGAGACTTTTGAGCTTGCACTGGAACTACGGACTCAACTGGCAATACTTGTACTGCAAAAGTCTACCGACGACCTCGAATCTGATCCTGACGAGGTGATTGGCGAGATATTCCGTCATTCAGAGTCATCCCAAGCCGTGGATGGTTCTCTAATTCGGGGCTGGAATACAACATCATTGGGAGATAGTGACGAGTCTCCACTGCCCCAAGAACTTCAGGATTATGTTGTGGCACGCGTGGAGAGGATTAGGGAATTCTTTCTCATGGATGAGGATTCTGTGCAACGTGGCGAGTCTGTTGATCTAGAACAGTTGAGAGCGAATTTTCCTTGGGAGCCAACCATCCTTCGCCTGTTGGCATGGGTACGGCTTCGACGCGAAGAGTTACTGGCTGCCATCGACGAGCTCGGCGGAGCAGTGGCTATTGCGCGCAACATTAAGCAACTCCATGAGGAGCCACAAATCGGCATGGATCAAGCGGACGCTCCTTCGGTTCCACAGCGATCGCCGCGGAAAAAGCGGACGTCGTTCGGACGTGACAGGCGGCGCAGCAGTCGCAAGTTTGATCCCAACACTGCAGTTGATTTCCGTGCCATCGATGTGTTGAAAGCGAGGGAGCGTGACTCTGGTGTAGATTTTGAAGTAAACCTCTCCCGAGAAGAACAGGGTGACACCGCTTTTCGGCAAGTAGCAGAAGGGGAAGGAGAGGAACAAAGAGAAGGACCGCAAGGAGACGAGATACGAGAAGAAGTACAGACAAAAGAGTTTCCTACGAACCCCCAGCAAAACGACGAAGACAACCTGGGACAAGATGGCCAGCAACAAGCACCGGAAGATGAGCAACAGAAGGAACAGGCAGAGGAGAAGGACCAGAGCGAAGCACAGCCGCAAGAAACTTTTGAGGGAGGTGAAGATCAGGCTGAAAAGCCTAGCACGTCTGACCCACCAGCAACACGTGCACCAACAAACTCGGCAGATATCCTCAGAACTCTGAAAACCCTTGAAAAATCTCAAAAGGAAAACCGACCAGGATCGATATTCGATCGCCAGCCGAATGCACAGCGCTTCGAATTTGGAAATGGATTTGACGAGACGCAACCCACGCCAGGACCATCCGACAGGAGCAAAGGAAAGCAGCCTATGAAATCTTCATCACGCAAGCGCTCGCGACCTATGGATGAGGAAGACGACGAGTCTGATGCGTTTGAAAGCGAAGATCGTGGTCGACACGTCCCAGAGCGGCGGCGCAACGCCCCAGTCGCAAAGAAAGTCCGCATTGAACCTGCTTCGTCTAGTGCACCCCCGAGTCATCAGCCTCCACGCTCAACTCAACCAGAGCCTGAACAAGAAGAGTCCGTTTCTGAGACGGATGCCCCAGACATGACGGAAGAAATTCCAACATCTAGCTACCAGGCGCAGCGTCAACTTGCTCTGGAGAACCGAGAGCTCGATGCCCCAAGGTATCGCAACGAGCGCAGATCGCGCAGAGAATGGACTTCTGAGGAGGAGGAATCTTTCTGCGAATACATGCGCATGTACCCGGCCAAGTATGCAACGATTCTAAGGTACGATGCAAGCAACGGAGGTTTTCTACAAGGCCGCTCGCAAGTCAATCTCAAGGACAAGGCAAGGAGCATGGCGCTCAATATGATCAAGTGAGTTGTTTCTTTCCGGATGGAAGTCTAATATACTAACAACAGACAGGTCTGGCACTGGGCTTAGACCAGGTTTCGAGAACATTGTTCATCCAAAGGAAAAACATGGCATGGCCTTGATGGCGAACGGTTGGATGATGCAAGATGATGGCGAATGGGTGCGTCGATGAAATGCATGAGTATTTTCATGATGGGCTTGGAGACCCGCTTTGCCCTTTTTATGCCCAAGGGTTCTTCTTCTCTACAAGCGCATAACATTAGGAGTTTTTGTTCTTTTTTATCTTCAATCGCCGATACTCTTGATACCCATACGCCACCGGCTCAGCGAATATGTATATATATGGTTCAGTTTAAGAATCTTAACCACCAAGTTTCAACTTTACATGCTTTCTCTCCATCTCACGCCCCACTCTCCCTTTGCAAAGCTTGCTTCTACGACCGCACCCTTCATCACCGCCTCGCACTTTTTCTTGTCCGTCTCACCTGGTACTGCGAAGCCAAATGCACAACCCCGTCTCGCTGCCTTGCGCACCATTTCCCTCTCGTCGGCCCTCTTCTGGCCTTCGCGGCGCTTAAGCTTCATCTCGTCCGTCTCTTCGATGCGCTCGGCCCAGCCCTTCTCGCCACCAACCGACCCGTTGACTTCGTTTTGGTCCTGCGGCGGCCGAATCTTACCCGATCCATAGCCATACTCGATGGTATCTGGCAGAGCGTGTGACGCAGTTTCTGGCGCTGCGGAAGTTTCCAATGAAACGCCTCCCTCGGCCTCGCCCTCGGAGTCCGAAATGGTATCGTCGTCGCTGGTGAGATCTGGGGGTGGTGGCTGTGCCGAGGATTCTACTGCAGGACTGCTGCGAGTAGCAGGGTCAGGATGATCTACCATGTCGACGCTTCTCCAGTCCTCGGGCCTTTCAACGACAAAGCGTGGCTTGCGGTTTTTGCGGCGGCCGTAGACTTTTTCGGGGTCCTTGACGCGGTTGAACACGAGGGATTCGACGGTGCTGCAGTCGATGGTGAGGCGATGGTCACCTTTTGTTATCGTCTTTGATGGCTTCTTTTTATGCTTCTTATGGTCGCCCTTGTGGTTTTTGCTGCTACTCTGCTCGCCTTCATTTCTACCATTTGATGGCTCGGCTCCGGCGTCCTCTTCTTTGATTGATTCAATGCTTGCGCCGTTCAAAAGCGCGGCAAATGTGGCCTCGATCTTGCGGTCAATGGGGCCGGGTTTGCTGTTCCGGCATCTTGCTGAGCAGTACTTGACCTCAGGGGCTTTTTGGGTTTTGCGTCTGTCACCAATGACGCGCCCACAGCTATGGCAGTAGGGGACTGAGTCGCCGACGGTGAGGTAGAGGGGGGGTGGCGTGACGGCGTGTTTGCTGGGACGAGACCACGAATCCATCCACGACATGTTGCTTGTACTGAGGCTCCTTGGAAACGGTGGAGATTGTGACAGACGGGTATTAGGGACAAGACAGAGTGAATGACTTGACAATTGCGTTCGACGAGGATTGGTCCAGATGGTGAGGCTCGTGGGTTTTGAGGTACGGATGCACGACGTCATCGGCACCTAGAGTGATGCGCGATGGTCTGTAGAGACATACTATGCTTTGCAGGCGAAAACGATGGTGGGAATCGCATTGTATGCATTTTCCACGAGTACACAGGGGCCATGATGACGTACTTGAAGTTCATACTTGACACGAGTGTGGTGTAGCACGTGGCATGCATGCCCTTGGACCACCCTGGATGGACTAGGCCTGTCTATCAGACATTTTACTTTCCATATTTCTCCTACATCTAGAACCCCACAGACGGCAATTGATCCGACGCGAATAAGATGGCAGGTGTTGCAGTTGCTCCACAAACTCAACAAGCCGATCCCGAGGATGTTCCCCATCTTTCTCCCCAAAAGTTGCCGAGCTTAACAATCATCCGACTCGGCAATGAGGACGCATATTGCCCTCAATAGAATCCGTTTGGCCGGAGGAAAGCATGGAGAAGATATATGCCATCCTTTTGCGCCCTGTTCGCTTTGATATTCAGCGAGGTGGAGACTTGTCGACCTTCTTGGGCTCTATTCTGCGCAGAACTTCAGATCACGTCTTGCCCAGGCAATAAGCCCCGTTACAAAGCGGACAAATGGAGCGACTATCGCTATCTACAGCGACTCCTGTGCCGACACCTCCTTTTGCACAGCCATCCGCGCATCCCGCCCCCATCGCCAGTCGACGACCCCCGAGCGAGCGCCGTCGTCGCTGGAAGAGAGTAAAGCTGCTGCCAAGACGTCGACCCTCCGCCGCAATGATGCCTGCATTGGACCCCGCGACGGGTGAAACCGGTTCGAAGTCATCGCGAACCCATGCCATAGAAACCTCATCAATCCCGGAACACGGCCGCCCCAGGCGCACCACCGTCCAGAGCGACATCGAGGACACGATCCAGCACCCGGGAAGCGTGCGCATCAATGTTCAGGGGGCTTTTATTGTCGACGAAGAGCAGCCAGACACACCGCAGAGCGAAGACTACGAGCATGATCCCCACGATATTCGGTTGCCGAATCACACTTCGGTCGTGAGCCATGTAGCTGTCGATGTAAGTGTTGCTGCGCCGTGGGGTGCTGGATTGGGGGTTGCGGCACGCGACCAACCAGCGCCCACTTCCTCTGCAAAGGCAGCCGACAAATATGCTGACATTTGACAACCGGATAGATCGGAGGTTCCCTCGCGAAACTCGTATACTTTTCTCGCGAACCAGGCGACGATGCCGCCGGTGGACGCCTGAACTTTTTCAAGTTCGAGACGGATCGCATAGACTCGTGTATAGAATTTATGCGCAAACTGCAGGCCGACCAGAAACATGACAATGGATCAAAGTCGCCGGATCTGTGCATCATGGCCACAGGAGGCGGCGCATTCAAGTACTTTGACAAGATCAAGGAGGCGCTGAATGTAGAGGTCATAAGAGAAGACGAAATGGAGTGCTTAATCATAGGTATGATTGTCGCAACTGCTAGAGGGAAAGAAAGACAACGAAACAAAAGAAATACTGACAAGGCTACGTTCAGGTCTCGATTTCTTCATCAACGAAATACCAAACGAAGTCTTTACATACAGTGAAGACAGCCCAATGACATTCATGCCACATCCTCCCGACCCACCCAACATCTACCCGTACCTCCTTGTCAACATTGGGTCTGGCGTATCCATGATCAAGGTCTCTGGCCCGCGACAATTCGAGCGCATAGGCGGAACCTCTCTCGGTGGCGGAACCCTCTGGGGTCTTTTATCCCTCCTCACTGGCGCCCGCAGCTTTGACGACATGCTCCGACTTGCCGAAAATGGCGACAACTCTTCGGTCGACCTCCTTGTCGGCGACATCTACGGCCAAGCCTACAACAAAATCGGCCTCAAAAGCACACATATTGCCTCGTCGTTTGGCAAAGTCTACAAAATGAAGCGCGCGGCAGAGCGCGAAGCAGAAGACGGCTGCAACGGCGACCTCAAGCGCCGCGAAGAAGCAGAACATGTCCCCGGCTCCGCCGAACTCCCCCACCCTCACATCCCAGCCTCGTTCCGGCCAGAAGACATGGCCCGGTCCTTACTCTACGCCGTATCAAACAACATTGGCCAACTTGCTCACCTGCATGCCGAAAAGCACGGTTTACCCCGTATCTACTTTGGCGGCTCCTTTATTGGCGGCCACTCGCAAACCATGAACACGCTTTCCTACGCCATTCGCTTCTGGTCCAAAGACACGCGCCAAGCATATTTCCTCCGCCATGAGGGTTATCTAGGTGCCGTAGGCGCGTTTCTCAAGCGCCAGCCAAGGAACTGGGGCAGGAGAGAGAGTTTTGTTGGCGGCGGCGCTGGTTGAATATATACTTGAGTCGCTGTGCGTGTGTGAAGTAGTAGAAACAAAAAAATTCTAAGTTGAGGAGAGAGAGAGAGAGAGAGAAAGAGAAAGAGAGATGCGTTACTCCTCCCTCCTCTTTCCCCCCTTCACTTCTTTTTTTCCCTTTCTTTCTTTCTGTGGGAGACCCCGAATGCATATTTCCATGTTGTCAAGAATCTGTGTACATGCGAAAATAGAGGGTTGAAAGCATGGGTTGCGTGTATGTATGTATGTATGTATGTAATATTGTTAATATGCGTTTTTCCCAATATTTAGCTGACGTGTCTGAATATCTGCCCTTTACCTCTTTTTTTTCTTCGGAGTAACTATGTAGTGCTTTGGAAATTGTGATTGGCCTCGTGCGGATGGATGGACAAATCTAACGTTGGATAGAGCGCGGATGTGCTGATGATGAAAAGGGGCGAAGCTGTTTTGCTCACAGGTGTAGGAAAATTGGAGGTGGGGGTTTTAACCAAAATAGAGATGTTACAGTCCTAAGTATGGAGAAGAACATTTTGGTGTTGAATATGGGTTAAGAAGGTGATGTTTTGGTTTACTGCGTAGATACTTATTGTGAGTGAATGAATGAAGGAGGGCACGTATAACGGACTGACGTTCAAACGACGCAAGTACCAAAGTAAGAAAGATGAGTAACAATTAAAGCCATTCATTCTTTTTTTTTAAGAGAAATGCTAGGTACACACGGCCCAGGCATAGAACTGGCCAACCCTGTGACGACTTTCTTCCCAGGAGGACCTGCTCTCGCTCGACGTATCCACTCAGTGCTAGCGACCCCTAAGTCTAGTGTCTTCAGTTCATGGATGCAGTCAGGAGTCGACGTCGAAATTACCCTCCTTTCCATTCTCTTTGGTCTCGCAATGTGAAGTTTGTTGCTCAGACGTTGATTGCGAAACAGACTTGCTATCGTTACGACACTTTGGTTTTCAAGATGGCAACCTTCATCGTCCAGGTTGACAATGTGGCCATAGTGCCTTAGTTTTGGAGGATAATAACATTACAAACTAGATGCATGGTAGCCAGAGCCACAAGCAGAACCTTCTCTAGCAGCATATTCCGGTCCTGCCATGGACGGATCAAGCTTCTGGGCAGCCTGAAGACCAGAGCCACCGCTTATCGAGCCGCGGAGACGATGAATGTTTGAGTGACTTGTATACTTCATGGACTCTGCGTCGGGTCCCACGGGAAATATCGGATCGAGTTTGTTGGCTGCTTCAAGACCGAAGGAAGCGCCTATCGAACCACGATGTTCGTGTTGCAGATGTGGATTGAGTTGGTGTTCGCGAAATATATGCCAGGTATCCCCGAGACCATACGAGAGGTTCCAGCTAGCGTTTTGTGAATCTATACATGATCAGTTGGCCATTCTGGCAGAGAGCACATCGAAATTAGCAAAGGAACGAAAAAACAAAACAAAACAGATCAAGCACAAAGAAAAGGGTATATTGATATTAAACTATAAGAAGAATCATTTATCTACGTGCAGAGTAGCCCATACCACTGGTCGCAGATGTAGGGTCAGCACGGTGATCCATGTCAGAATCGATACGTGGGTCGAGCTTGTTGCCCATGTTAGTCGAATGAGGGCCAGCATTTGTGGAGCCAGCCACTGTTCCTCTGTGGTCCATGTCCGAGTCAAATCTGGGGTCTAGCTTATTGCCCATGTTTGTATCGTGCGAGCCGTAGTTTGTGGACGTGGTGTTGGTGTTGGTCGTGTGGGCAGTGCCAGCACTGGTGGGATGGCCGCGGTAGCCACGGTCCCACTCGTCGACTCCCTTGTTGGCAATCTCTTGGTTCTTAACGGCACTAGCCTTGTCGCCGCTCGCTTCGTCAACCATAGACATTGCGTTGCCGCGAAGGGCTTCACCAGTGCCCTGAATTGTGTCAGCCATGCTGTGCTCTATGCAAAAGCGTGTTGGACCTACGTGAACCATGTTTACGCCCTTGCGGATGGCATCACCGATGCCGGCGCCAGAGTGTGTGCCAGTCATGTTGAATGTGTTTTAGTTGTGAATCGTAAAGAATAGGCTAGGTGTGCAGAGTTTGGATCTAAGGTGTGTTGTCAAGGAGAGATGGGTAGGATACAAAGGGAACAGGGCAAGATATATACACCTCAAGTGACGCTGCCACCGCCTGCCACGCTAGCTGGTGATGAGCCTGCCTTGGTATGACTTGCACCATTTGCGTAGAGGTTAGGAAAGCGCATTGCGACATTGTCTTGGAATTGTGATGTCATTTCATGGTCGGCGTACACGACATGGCGATGCCGATAGGGCTGAGCTAGGATGCTTTGGGCCACTGACGACAAATATGGACTTTTTCCAGTCTTAACTCGACTATCATCATGTGAATTGAGACGGCCGTCATTATGCTGTAATATGCACCCATTTTTTCATTCATGCACCGTGTATGCAGTCCAATCACACCGCTTTCCAATCACAGTTGATCAATTCATTTTACATTCTTCGTGTCTGAACGTTCCTTCGTAGTCTATTACATGCGTCTGCACCGTTCGCCAAACTCATCACCAGGACCGCTGACTCCTCATACCGATGCTCGCAATTTTAGCTTATGTTCATGCTCATCCGCAAACGCCTCCTCGAGAGATTGACATTGATACATATTATTGGTCCAAGCAAGCCGTTTAGGCCTTGCCGGCGGTGTAGAAGTCATCGAGAGCGACCTTGATGCGCTGAGACATGCTCTTCTCACCCTCGCGGACCCAGACACGGGGGTCGTAGTACTTCTTGTTGGGCTTGTCGTCGCCATCGGGGTTACCCTGGGAAAAGTTAGAGATTGCAAACCATACACATTTATCATTCAACATACCACTTGAGTCTGGAGGTAACCGCTCTTGGCCTGGATGTAGTCGCGGATACCGGAGAGGTAGGCCCACTGCATGTCAGTGTCGAGGTTGACCTTGACGACACCGTACGAGATGGCCTGACGGAAGTCGTCGACAGAGCTACCGCTACCACCGTGGAAGACGAGGAAGACGGGCTTGTCGTCCTTGGCACCAGTCTTCTCCTTGACGTAAGCCTGGTGCTTTTGGAGGAGCTCGGGGCGGACTGAAAATTTCTGTCAGCATATTCGTCGATATGCGAGAGCTCACGGACTACTTACGCTTGACGTTGCCGGGCTTGTAGACACCGTGGACGTTGCCGAAACCAGCGGCAATGGAGAAGAGAGGAGAAACCTCAGACAGCTCCTTGTAGATGTCGTAGATGTCCTCGGGCTGGGTGTAGAGGGAGTTGTTGTCAACGTCCTCGTTGTTGACACCGTCCTCCTCACCTCCGGTGATACCAATCTCCATCTCAATCATCTGCTTGATTGGGGCAGCGCGCTGAAGGTACTTCTTGGTGGTGGCTGAAATGCGAGTTAGCACGTATTTACAAGGGAAAATTGTTTTGGTGTATTCTTTTCAGATCTACTTACCAATGTTCCACTCCTTGGGCTCCTCGGAAAGATCTGATGAGCAGGTTAGCAGAGTACAAGTGTATTTTCAATTGTTGTCGTCTCACCAATCATGTGCGAGCTGAAGAGAGCCTCGCCGTGTTGCTTGAAGTAGGCCTCGTCTGCGTCCATCATGCCGTCCAACCAAGGAAGGAGCTTCTTGGCGCAGTGATCTGTGTGGAGAACAACGGGGATGCCGTATGAAGGGGCAATGGAGCGGATGTAGTGGGCGGCAGCAATGCTACCAGCAATGCTTGCCTCCTGGTTGGAGTTGCTTACGCCCTTGCCAGCAAAGTACGCGGCACCTATTTGAGTTGAAAATTAGCAAACGGCCCTTATTTGGAGTGTTTCTGAGTGAGCTTGCCATACCTCCATTGCTCAATTGCAGGATAATGGGGGACTTTGCATCGCGGGCAGCCTCGAGGGCAGCAACGACTGTGGAGGAAGAGGTGACGTTGATGGCGGGAATGGCTGTATGAAGTTAGTAATGGCATCCTTCCCGCTGTTTAGTGTTGGGAGATGTACCGTATCCCTCAGACTGAGCGTGCTTGAACAGCTTGTGGATCTGGAGAGTGTTAGTTGGCTGCGCAGAGCGACAGTGAACGATCAAGAGAGCCATACATCATCGCCGACGATGACACCGGTCCTGGTGAATGTTAGCCACCGTCTTTTCACCATAACATGGCATGGCCTGAGGAGGGGCCGAGCGGGGTTGGGAACAACATACTTGCGGCTGAGGACTTCAGAGGCTTGGACCATGGTTGCAGTTGTTGTGGAGATGGAATGGAATGGGTATATGGGTATATGTCAGTGGTGGTGGGTGGTTGCAGGAGTAAGTGAAGGAGAGAAGGACAGGATTGCGCCGGCAGTGTCAAGCTATGTATGTGTTGCTCAAGTAAAGTTCAAACACGGTAGTGGGGGTTGGCGGACCACAAAAAAACAACCCCGCTAATGACGCCCGCCGCAGTGACGCAGCTCAGGTCCGACTAAAAGCAACATGCACGCCTCTCTTTCCTCTTTCTCTCCTTCTCTTTCTCCGACGGTACGCTGGCACAGATGACAACGACGACAGCAACACCATGGACCCAATGCTTTCTCCCGCCGTCAAGCATGCCATTGTCCTGCCCTGCCCTGCGTATGCCTTTTCCTTGGACGCTGGCCCACTGCTCAACATACAACGACCCCTGCAGCGGTTGGTATGCAACAATGCTTCACGGCCGCGCTCTGAAGTCATGGCGGGGCCGCTTAGGCTCGGCAGCGCGGAACTAAAGTGGGCTCTTTTTCGCCTCGCCTCCCATGGCCCTGTCTGCCTCATCCCAGCATCATCGCATCCACAGCTGACACGCTGCCCGACTCTCGCCGCAACACGCCATGGTCTCTGGCGCCCTCGAGTGACCGGTCCAGCCAGTCGTCCTGTTTGTCGGCTCCACGCCAGCCTGTCAGGGTCCCACCAATGCCATCACTCGCTGGTAAACCAGCCAAGAACATGCGAGATATCGTGATTGTACATATTTGACGCCTTGTCCGATTTTTCTTCCGATATGCGGAAAGCAGAAAGAATCACGTGCACCCCCCCATATCCTCGAGTATGCCGACTAGTCTTCCTGTCCCGAGGTTCTCCAACCCCCCTCGGGATCATGGGGGGCCAGCCTCATTACTTGGATCCAAAGCCCGCGCCTGGCCGCTTCATGCCTCTGTCTCTTTTGCTCTGATTCGGATGTTGCGTACCAGGGTCCTCTCTGCGCCGGGTAATCGTATCTCGGCTTTGAATGTGCCCAGCTGCTTCACACGCGATGCATCTCCCTCCTCGTGTCCTGACACAAACTTGACATCGCCCTCATTCACAATCACACGGGCTGCCTCGTCGTTGTGCGCCAGCGCGCCCTTGATAGTCGCTACCAGATCCGCCGTCGAAACTGACCCGTATATGGCGTTGGCCGACGTCTTTGCCTTGCTCATGGCGGCTGCCGTCAAGATGTCTGCTGCGCCAGATGCCCCTACACGCTCCCTCTTTGGGCTGTCCTGCTCAATCCGCTGGCGGTAAAAGTCAATCGTTGGCGGGACAAACGTGTCCAGGAGCTCCGTCGATCGCTCAGGCTGTCCTGGTTAGCAAGTGAATTCCAAGCATCAATCATCATGGCGTAGCGTACACTGAGCACATCAATCTCAATTGGCCGCACATAGTGCTTCGACTGCTTCGTCATGTCACCCTGCTCCTCCTCGACCTCCTCCAGATTCAATCTCACGCCAAACGTGACGTCGCGAGCCATGTCCACATCCTGGGCCTTGAGCTGCTTCAGCTGCGTAGCGGGCACATAGTCGGCAATGCGTGCGGGAAACCAGCGGTTGCGCATCAATGAGGGGTTGAGGGGAACGTAGGAGCCTTTTTTTTTTTGCATTGTTAGCCAGTGTTGCACTTAAACATTTCTGAGGCGCATGCTCGAAACAACGACAATGGACTCCAATTTCTCCCCAGCCATGTCGGAGCTTCTGCAATTGCTGCCACGCTCAATGCCTCATACCTGCACGGCCAAATCTTGGCACATCTTTGAGCAGCTTCACGACAATGTTGCGCTCTGCCTCCTTCGCCGCCTTAGAGATGCTGCGCGTCTGCTGAATCCCCCAGGCGTCCACATTTTGCAGCGTGAACCTTCGCAGGCATGCCGTGCACTGTGGGAAGACGGCTGTGCCTCGCAGCGAAGCCATTGTGTGTGTATGTGTGGTCGTCGAATTCGTCCGGGGGTTCGAGAATTGTGTAAGACGACCGGACAATTCTGGCGATCCTGGCGGCGGCGGAAGCGGAGGTGCAGATGGGCCGGTGCGACTTGCCGTACAAGGGCTCGGCATGCTTTTGCACCCACCCGCCTCACAACCAGACGACAGCAGACGGCCAGCGCGATCGCCAGAGTTAGGCAGCAGTCGGACAATGGCGCCGGCCGCAGCCAGACTTACTACACGCTTTGTTACTGACAGTACCACGACGCAAACTTAGCCCTCCACCCATCGCGTTTTACGACCTCTCAACCCTGCTCCCGTCCAATCCCGCGGTCGCGGGACTGCCAGGCGCCGCAACATGCCTGAGAAGCCACTTACCATTGCGACCTACGCCGCTGGCGCCTCTCTTGCCGCCATCACCCTCGTCTACGTCTTTGGGCCGACCTACTTCCTCGACGACGACGCGAATGCAGCTAGCAGCAAGAAGAAGGGCGTAGTGGGGCTTACCAACGCTGCAAACGACTGCTTCATCAACTCGGTACTGCAGGCGCTTGCGGGCTTACCGGATTTGCGCATCTACCTCATACGAGAAACCCACAGGCGGCTGCTTGACGGACCAGAGGTTTACGATGTGGACCCTGAAAGAGAGGATATAGCCAATGGCCCAGTCAGACCTGCCAGGTTAGAGGGTTTGCAACGGGGCATTCTTACCCATGGCTTGAAGGATATCCTCGACAGGCTCAACGAACGGCCAATATACAAAAAGACAATATCTCCGCAACCTTTTATCAGAACACTTGAACGTGCGTTCGGCACGCGCATCAGTCGGCAACAGCAGGACGCGCAAGAATTTCTTCAGATCGTGACTGAGCGTCTATGTGACGAATATCATGCTGGGGGGAAAGCTAGGCGCCAGGCAACGTTGGATGCCATGCCCGTGACAAATGGGCATGGAAACTTGGAAGGAGGAAACGGCGAGGAGCAGCCCGATACCGCGCCGCCCGCTGAAGCACCACCCACGGGTGACCAGGGCGAAGACGAGGCTGAGGATGACACAGAGGAAGGCTTTCCCTTTGAGGGCAAGATTGAGTCGCAAATCGAGTGTCAGACATGCCATTTCAAACCAAAGCCTACCGTGTCAACTTTTGTCACACTGACCCTACATGTGCCACAAGCCTCGGCGACTTCTCTCAACGCATGTATCGATGGCATGCTCAAGGTTGAGTACATTGACGACTTCAAGTGCGAGCGCTGCCGGTTAGAACATGCGCTCGAGGGCAAAAAGTACGAGCTTTCCAGGACGGTTCATCTAGAAATCAAAGGACGCCTAGAATCAGACATTGCCAAAATCCAAAAAGCGCTGGATGAAGATCCCGAGCAAACCCCAGAAGGTGTTGTGCTACCTGCTCCGAGCAAAGCACCCAAGCGGCGGATCGCCCGTTACATGTACATCTCACAATTTCCCAAGGTTCTCGCCATACATCTATCCCGCTCTACCTTTGCGTTCGGCACCACTTCGACCAAGAACCTCGCCAAGGTTGCCTTCCCTGAAGCACTTCCGTTGGGAACCCTGCTGCACCGCAAGAACTATCGCCTGTTGGCAGTAGTAACGCACAAGGGCAGCCACAACAGTGGCCACTACGAGTCGTTCCGCCGGCAGGTGCAGCCAATGCCATTCTCCACCCCTGTGTCTTTTGGCACAGAGGGCGCATTTAGTCGCCAAGCCAGTCCGTTCCCATCAGCAACACCATCAACAGCGCCGTCTGCCTTGCACAGCCCGCGAGTCTCGGCACTCAACCTGCCCAGCCATATTGAGCGTGGACCAGCCGCTTCAACGCTTGACTCTCCATCAACGCGATCACTATCGTCACAAGAGACTCTGCCTCTACCACCACAGGGTCCAGCCCCAACATCGGCACCTCGAGCACCAGGACCAGACCCATCTCAGTCAACATCCACGACTGACGCTGGAAGTGGAAATGCAAGTGGAGACGAGCCATTATCACGAACAAGAAGCATACGTTCACTGCGAGAGCGAGCCTCAGAAAAGGCATCCACTATTGCGGATTCCAATCTCCGACGTCGCAAGGCCAAGAAGGCCAATAACAGGTGGTGGCGCATCAGCGACGACAAGGTTAAAGAGAGCAAGACGTCAGAGGTTCTGGGCATGCAGAAGGATGTCTATCTGCTGTTCTACGAATTGAATCCCAACTAGGCTCTCCTCGTATAAAAGCTCTTTTATGTGATTGTGTATGATATGGAAAGGTGGCATGCATTAGATAAGACATAAGACATTCCTAGTTCTTGTAGAATTTTTTTTCGCTTTATTTTCAACCGAATTGAGATAAATTTACACATCAAATAATGTTCTTTATCAGATCCAGTAGACTTGCGCGCTGTGCTGAGGGCGAAAGCGTTATCTGTATCTGCACTGGAAAGAAATCCTAACATATGCCATCAGTCTAACCACGTCTTAGGACTACTACACTATTATTCTAGTTCATAACCTCTGATATACATAGCAATATAAAGGCATTAAAGTAACACCAGAGAGGTAATAGGCTGAGAGGCTGAGAGTAAGGGCGCGGGACTAAACAGTGCAGCGATATCGACGCGCTAGTGGACCACTGGGTAATAGCTAAGCGCGCGCGCAAGAAGATCAAGGGGACAACCTGTAATCAGGTAGTCGAGTAGTATTCGCTAGCAGTTGATTAAGTGAAGAAGGTGTCTATCTACTCCGAAAGGAAATCCCAATATATACTCAACAGTCTAGTCACGTGCTACCACTCCGACAGCCACTACACCACAATATATACACACCAGAACCCACCAAATATGGCCAAGCATCGCTATAACCTTCGCTCACGGCCTCTTCAGCCGGCGATCCGCAAGCAAGACCTCGACCTCGAGCGCTATAAGCTCTTTACAGTCACCCTTGGCGAATCACCAAAACCATCAGACAGTGCTGAATATCAGCCAGCCACCCCATCAGTCACCACAGATACCATAACTTCCGGTAGATCTGTCGAAAGCCTCAGCGAGCCCAGTTCCTGTGACCTCTTTGGAGTTGAAGTGATTCCTATACAGTCCTCGACAACACCATTACCACTTGAAGACAAAAGGATAAACTACAGCTCCCTAAATTCAAAACAAGCTACCCCGTCGAAAGGGTCGAATAGAATACTGGACAAGAAAAGCTGTACTGCAGTGGGCAAAAGCACAATGAAAAAAAATACTCGGCTATCACAGAATTAAAATATAATAGAAATGAAGTATGAAGACGGACTGGCATCTCGGATTAAAATTGCTGAAGTCAGATGTTGATATGTCCTTGACGTGCAGTGTTATCTAGCTTGTGCGCCATATTGCGCCAAGATGCAATACTCAATCAGTGAACTCGCCAATTTGATCCTATTATCTTTTATTGTGGTGTGATCTGACGTATACTGAGCAGTGCTCATCCTTTGATCAGGGCGAATGATGTGACAAAATACAGGTCCTTTGGCTAGCTGAAGATCGAATAACAAGGATCACAATGGCATTGTTCTATTGTTATGGTACATACGACCATAGGAAACTGAAAACAGAATTCCCCGTTCGATCAATTGTACTTAAGCAGTTTACCGGTGGACTAGTAGTCAGGTGGGTGACCACTGGCGAATCCCCACTGTCGTATGTTTTTGATGTTTTTTTTTCTCATACCCCCCACAGCACCCATGTTGGTCAACGCAACTCCCCACGTTTAGAAGGTGGCGCAAGGCACAAGTAAAAAGCATGTGAATTGACGAATAGGTGGAAGATAGGACAGGTCTAAAATTAAAAGAAGAAACAAGAGTCGAATACAGGAAGTGTACTAGAGGAAAGAAACCCTTCCATATATGTGATCTCAATATTTTGGTCGCTGCTATCAATTCCCTCTCTATCTTTTACATCAGACCTTGTTCGTAATGCGATCAGCATCAGGCCTCGTAACCATGGATAAAATCGTCTTGTCGTGATGTTAATTACGTGATATCTCGAGTCCTGTAGCGATTATCACTTCTCACAAGTACTTGGTTAGTCATACGCGCGCACTGACTGCCATAGCCAACACCATGAAAGAAATGAAATCTGATTTGATATCGAGAGATGCTGAAGAATCGATTGACTGTCGAGCAATAGCATAAACCCTTGTTGAACTTCGAGAGTGATAGTAGGCTTAGCGAGTGAACGTATAAAAAACAGTCTTAACTCCCATCTTTAAAGATTCTCAATTCCATACATCCCAACATTATCACTAAAATATAACACTTCGCATCAAGTCTTCAAGTAAGGCAAGTTAAAGAAAAAAAACAGAAAAATAATAAAACAAAACATACGACAGCGGGGATTCGCCAGTGGTCACCCACCTGACTACTAATCCGC
>JAWDHC010000369.1:0-23397 GCA_036172615.1 Curvularia verruculosa
TATAGATTTTCGTGGCTTAGTGATTAATCTCCTCGTACTGCTACATGACATAATGGATAGGACAGTAGAGATACAAAATATCAGTTGTCAAAAATGATGCTCAAGGTGCCGCCCGAGATACCAGCTTAGGTGACATCAACCCAAGACCAATGAAACAGAAAAAATGAAAATCGTAGCACATCTTTCGAGTGACCTGATTGTCCAACCCTTATAGCAGAAGCGGATCTACATCCAGATAATCGGTCTGCTTCTGGCCCAGAAATCTCACAAAAGGATAGTTCGATACTTGCCTAGGCCACTCAACATGGTGCCTTAGGTGGCGTGTGACGTTCCAATAGATACCCTCAATCCAGCTCAAGACAGCTGTGGGGGCATTAACTCCTTGGAAGCCCACTCTGTCGAGGTACAGGATTGGTGTCATGATGGCTTGAATAGCAATGAAGTGAGCCAACAGTATCTGCGCAACGTTGTTGTCATGATCGATAAAGGCTTGGAACTGTTCGTGTGTCCACCGGGATGGAATGTTGTACAGAGCAACAAAGGAAGTATAAGCCTCGATGGGCCTCTCATATGCGTGGTTGATGACACTCACGAGGAGTTCCCAATAGGATCTTTCACATTCTGACATATCGAGAGATTCGATCGAGCTAAGGGATATGGAGGCGAGGTCGAGATCTTCTTGGTTGATGGAATTCAACGATGATGTGTCCATGCGGTTGCGTATGGTCTGGAGGTGACTATCTTCACGGAACACCTAATCTTTGTTAGGATTATGGTACAGTATGACAAACAGCGGGAAATACACACCTGGAACACCGAGTCATGATCCAGTGACATCTCGTCCCCTGCAATTAGATTACACCCACGGACCATGGTGAGGAACTCTGCCATGCCGTCTTGTAGATGACTTGATTGGAATGCGAGAGCCAAGGCAGCCGCCATTCTAGCGTCTCGCTCACACTGTGATTTTGGAGGTACTGACAGGGCCTCGTTGAGCGATTTCACTGCCAGAATGCGATGTTGTATAGCTTGTTCGGCAACACCAGAGTTTGTCACAGCATCCAGATGAGACGCAGACAGTGCTAGAATTGAATGGATGAGATACTCATACTGCGAAAATCAGCCTGTGAAACTGGATTTTCACCCCATGTCCGTCGAAAGAACATTCTCCTTGGGGGTTGTGAGAGATGACCTACGTTGTGTGCAAAACTAGGGATCACAGTAACCCAAATCTTATCAGCCCCTACAGGCAGATGTGGGTATGCAGTGATGAGAAAATGATGGAACAAACGCATGTCTGCCATGGACTGTGATGGTCAGCTACTGTCACATTATTTCCAGGCCTAAGAAGTGCTCACAAATACGCCTGGAGCCGACCGTAAGTTACCTGCTTCCCGTGGTCCCGAGATGGTATGGGACCGCTGGGAGGCTTGAATGATGTTGGCAGGATACTCGCACTGTAGTCCAGCTTTGATACAGTGACTGCATTCGGGATGTCTCTCGTTGCATTTTATACGCCGTCGTTTGCAGCTGTAGCACCCACGGCGTGATTTGGTATGGCCTTTCCTCGGAATAGGCCTGCGGGGCAGTGGTGCTACAATCTCAGTCCGACAATCTGACAAAGTTGGTGAGTCGCTTGACGAACTATCTAGCACACTACCGCGATCTTGTGGAGACGACATGAGCAGTGAAGGCAAGGAAAGGATTTGGTAACCACGGCCGCGGGTGCTGCTTCCGAGTGCAGATATATACTCTGTCCACCCACGACATGCAATGACCCTGACATGGGGTTCAAAAATTTGGGGGCTTAGACCGGGAGCACGAAGCGACCCCGCGGGTGTGGATAATGCACGTTAATCAGGGGGTGCCAGGTGTACGGCTGAACCCTGGCTGAGTCACAGCGCTGTACTGCAAAATAAACGTATCCGGCAAATAGAATGGCCGTGTCGCCTTGGATTGTGACGGCGGTGACGGTAGAAGGGGTCTAGTGAGGAGCAACTTAAAAGGTTGCTGGTTGGTAGCCAGTTCACCGGTGTACAGCCATAACCGTTAGATGGCTTCGAGGGCTGTGTCTTCTTGGTACGTCATTCTTCTGGGCATGTGTGCCTTGTGATCGCTCCAGGCAGACCTTGCGAGAAGGCCTGTGGTTTCATAGGCCCCACCACGACGTGTTCATGACAGCCCCGTTATGATGGCGTCGCGATGCCATCAGATAACGGCTTCGTTCAATTCCTGCTGCCTGCCGCTCCCGGACAGACCACCAGATGACCGCCAAGATGAGGACCTTCGCCGATAGGTTGGCCTGGCTCTGGACCCGTCTGGCCACGCCCATGTCCCATCTTGGACATGGCGTGAAGATGAAATTAGTATCGCCTTGAGTTTCCAAGGTAGAGTCTATGGCACGTCTCGAGTGCTTAATAATAGTTAAAGCTGCATGCAATTGAACCAAGGCGCCTCATGATGTAGGGTAAACGGCGAGTAACGTGAGTAAAAACTAAGTGGTAGGACATGGGAAGCAAGTGGGTGGAACCAATGAGCAGAATACCACCGGCCGTGGCTTGAAGCTCTCGCGTAACCTTGCAGTCCCCGCATGCAAGCTCTAACCTCGATCAGGCACAGGTCAAGCTCAGGCTGCGGAAATGCCAAAACAGATGCTGAGGGCTGAACACCACGGCGACCCTTAAGGTGGTGTGCCAAGACGCTAATGCGACCGGCGAAGTGTCCAGCCGTGAATGGACCCTGCTCCCCACTGCTGGCAGCTCCTCTCTACCGCACGTGCTCCCGTTCTCTGCTGCTATATCGGTCCGTGACACAGGATCGCATCGTTTCCATTCCCACGGTAAACCATGCCCGTTCTCGAGCTCACCCAGCTCCGTCTCAAAGGACTCGGTGCCGACGACCCGGCATTGCTCCAGAGTCTTTCAGCCGTCCGAGCTAAATTGCACACCGGCTCACAGTTTTACAACTGTACCGACGATCCCACCTTGATTTATATTTTAGGCATATGGCCAAGCCTGGAGGCCCATGTACACTTTCTTGCTTCGCCGTCCAGGGACGACATCCTCGGCCCCCAAGAGCACCTGCTGCAGTTCGGTTGGACGGTTCATGTGGATATGGGCGGTATGAGCCTGCTCCCACTGGACGCGCCTATTTTAGCAATCGAAAGAATCCGTGTTTCGGAGGAATGCATTCAAGCTTTCGACCAAGCCGTCGAGAGGCATGCACAGGAGCTTAGAGGCAATCATCCGTTCAAAGTAGTATACGGCTGGCGATGCGATGCCGAACCAAAGAGCCACGAGGCTCTCATCTTCACTGGATGGCAGACTGCGCAAGCTCATGTCGCATTTGCAGTTCAAGCCAGTGAGGATGGACAGTACGAGGCAGTGCAGATAACACATGCTAGAAACTTGGAGCGCTAGGCAGATTGATTCAGGTTCAGGCGTTTTCCTCTTAGCCCCGCAATTATCTTTAGAATAATACTAAAAGCTACTTTGCTTGGAGGCCTAGTATATATTTAACGCTAAGTGATGTTTAGCTCTACTCTCTGTGTAGTCCAAGTATAGCTGATTCTTTCAAGAAGATCGTTCAATAATATACATACTCTTCAGCATGATTCAGTCTTTCCGAAACTTGGTAGGTTTTCTTCGGAACAGAGTAATGCCTATAATCAGACAAGAAATTCCGCGCAGACTTGTGGCGGATCCAAGATCGCTCCAGCGTCGAGGAATCCAGCAGTGGAAGGCTGGATGTCCCCAACAGAGATGGATACTACGGGAAACGAATCAATGCCTTAAACTACCCCCCTCTCTGTCATCTTTACAGTTTACATAAGGCAGGTCCTATACTTACTGCTACGTCGACAAACACGTCAGGCCCTGACCACATCCAAGGACCGGCCCTGTAAAGCCCAGCAAACGGCTTGTCCATCTGAGCACCCCTGTGGCTCGGGTCCAGTACCCGTCTAAGACATCCACGCCCTATCGGGACTGTGTTGCGTGAAATGACCTGGCCCTTCAAAGCGTTTCTCGACTTCTCCTTGTGACGAGCGACTGCCGGTAATTGGACGGCAGGTCTTGTGCATGGCGTCGTCGCATACGGCCGCCCTGCTAATAACCGCTGGTTCCTATTCGGGGAAATGGCAAAGGACCTGGCTCCCGCCTCACCCGAGGGACCTTTGCAAATTTCCTATCAATATAGTAGGTGGGCGCACTAGGGAGTTTTGGTCAAGCTTTTATAACACCGTAAGAAACCGGCTGTGGGGTAAGCGGCGCTGGGCGTTCATTTGGCCAACAGCTTAGTGCGACACCATAGAATCTCTTGCAAGGCTGTTCGTGAGATGACAGCCTCGTCTTGAAGGTACATAAATACCTCAAAGAAGGTCTGAGATTAGTAGTGTCGATGTCATCGACTAGGTATCCCATGGAGATGAGGTTGCATTTCCAGCCAGTCGGTAAGTTTTACCCCGCTGACATAGGGGCATTCCCCACCAGATTGACGTCGTGGTGCAATGTAAATGTGCTTCCAAGTAATGAAACGTATTAAAAGAGTCCATCTTCCGTCTGCTCAAGATTTCTGATGCAGTTTTGGAGTTTTGGGCTTTTGGCCGAGCTCAGCAAAATCGCAAATCCTTGCACGTAGACGAATTACGTCTTGAATGAAATCAGAGCAACACGCGCATATTATCATAGTATTCTTAATATACTTTCGTTATGCATAGCATCACCTATCTCGCGATTCTGACTCAGGTGGCCACGGTATCAGCAGCGAGATTGCTTCATCGACAAAGCAATGGCACTGATGTATTAAAATACATCGATCCGTTGATCGGTACCCAGAACGGAGGAAATGTCTTCGCCGGTGCTACGTTGCCATATGGAATGGCCAAAGGTAAAAGACTCTAGCATACTCCAAGTATGAGGTACTCATAGTGATACAGCCGTTGCCGACGTCGACGGAGCCAATACCGGAGGCTTTGCTACCGATGGCAGCAATGTCACCGGCTTCTCTGCCCTTCACGACTCTGGCACTGGAGGCAATCCCAGCTTAGGCAATTTTCCCATCTTTCCGCAGGTCTGCCCCGAAGAAGATATCAACAGCTGCAGGTACTCTATTGCAGCACGTGCGACTGGATACCAAAATGACTCGATTAAAGCACGACCAGGCTACTTTGGAGTGTCATTGGTGAACGGCATACAAGCAGATATGACTGTATCAGAACGCACTGCACTTTTCCGATTCGATTTTTCTAAGGCATCTACTGGTAGCTCCAGCTCAAACCCACTAATCCTGCTCGACCTGACAGATCTTTGGAAGAGCCGGCAAAACGCATCAATCACTGTTGAAGCAAACGAAGGTGCTACAAGCGGGAGGATAAAAGGCAACGGGACCTTCCTTCCTAGCTTCGGATCTGGGTCGTACAAGGCATACTTTTGCCTGGATATATCTGGAGCAACAGTGAAGGATTCTGGAGTCTGGGTCAACGATCGAGCTGGTACAGAACCAAAAGAGCTTTTTATTCCGCGCGGCTTCAACAACTTCTACCTTCAGGCTGGAGGCTTCCTCCGCTTCAATGGGCCGCTTTCGGGCCCTCTATTTGCGCGAATGGGATTAAGTTTCATGAGCACTGATCAGGCATGCCAGAATGCCGAGCGAGAAATACCCAATCCTGGAGGCGACTTTGACCGGCTAGTGAAATCAGCTGAAGATGCATGGCGCGAGAAGCTGGCCCCGATTTCAATAGAACAAGGGGATGTTGACCAAAGCATGCTGGTAAATTTCTGGAGCGCAGCCTACCGAACTATGATTTCGCCACAGAACTATACAGGCGAAAACCCACGCTGGCAGAGTACTGAGCCATACTTTGACTCCTTTTACTGCATCTGGGACCTGTGGCGTGCTCAGCTTCCATTTCTTACCGTGCTCGATCCCGAAATGATCTCCGTCTTTATAAGAAGCCTGCTAGGCACTTACAAGCACCGCGGCTGGCTACCAGACTGCATGATGAGCACCTGTCGCGGCTGGACACAAGGCGGATCCAACGCCGACAACGTGCTTGTAGACGCCTACGTCAAGAACGTGACTACAGGCATAGACTGGGCCCTCGCCTACGAAGCCATTCTCAACGACGCCGAAAACGAGCCTTTTGAATGGAGCTACCAAGGGCGCGGTGGCCTGACAAGCTGGAAGCGACTAAACTACATTCCCGCCCTCGACTTCGACCCCATTGGCTTCGGCACAAACTCCAGAAGCATCTCCCGAACCCTGGAATACGCATACAACGACTACAATCTTGCAGTTCTCGCTCGCGGTCTGGGTAAAGACACAGCAGCCAAGTATTTTGCGCGCGCAGCCAACTGGCAGAACTTGTACAAGGCAGGCCAGACTTCGTTGATCAATGGCACAGATACAGGCTTTGTGGGCTTCTTCCAGCCCAAGTATCTCAACGGCACATTCGGCTTCCAAGACCCCATTGCGTGCAGTCCGCTTACCAGCTGGTGCTCGTTGACGTCGAATCCGTCCGAGACGTTTGAAAGCAGTGTATGGGAATACATGTTCTTTGTGCCGCATGATGTAAACAAATTGATTGAGTTGGCGGGCGGCGAAGACAAGTTTGTTGACCGGATCAATTTCTTCCATACATCTGGGCTTGCGGATATAGGAAATGAGGTGAGCTTTGTTTGAAACCGTAACCCCATGCCTGCATGCTAATGTTGTTCTCAGCCTGTTTTTCTTACCGTTTCACTGCCACATTACGCCGGGAGACCGGCGTTGTCTGCCGAGCGCGCACATTATTGTATGTTTTTACATTTCCTCATCCTTTTTGTATACAAAAGATTATCTCATATTCTACCATACAGTGTAAGCGTTTATTGACACACACGTCCAGACATCCCTTCGCGCTTCAACACGGCGCCAGACGGGCTCCCAGGCAACGACGACTCGGGCTCCATGGCCAGCTTCACCCTCTTCCACATGATGGGACTCTTTCCCAACCCAGGCCAAAACGTCTACCTCATCACGCCGCCTTTCTTCCCTTCTGTATCTGTCGTGAACAAAATGACTAACGCGACAGCTACGATTCGCAATGTCAATTTTGATTCACAGTACAAGAATATCTACATCCAGAGTGCGACGCTGGATGGTAAGGAGTATGCGAAGAATTGGATTGGACATGAGTTTTTCATGCGGGGAGGCACGCTGGAGTTGGTGCTGGGGAGCAAGGAGAGTCAGTGGGGGACGAGTAAGCAGAGCAGGCCGCTTAGCATGTCTGACGTTGGGGACAAGCTCGCTGGCATGGAACTGATGATCTAGCTGCAATAACTAATTATAAGACCTGTATGGTGGCATCACAACTCTTTGTGGTATCTTTGAATTCTAACACCCCTTTGGTTTCTTCCATTCTCTTCCTCTCCTTCTTTCCCCCTCTCCCCCCACCTGAAAAACGTATACCATCATATCTGGGCGCAGGGAAAAACAGGAAAACTCATACGATTCGTCAACGATGACGAGTCCATCACAAATGTTGAGTCACCCCGTATCCAGCGGTGAAAACAATCAGGGTTACCTTGAAGCACAGTAAGGCCACCCCCAAGGATTGATAAGCATTGTGAGTTTTGCAAGTTACCATACGCCATACCATACCACACTGAGACAAACTACGCGCCCCCGCTATACGTCCAGCTCAGTGATCAGCGCAGTGTGACATCATCGTCCGAAGGGGAAAAAGAAAAGAAGAGTAAGGGACAAGGCTCTGCATGGAAACCTTCTTTATCCCCCTTTTCCAGGGTCCTGCCATACGAAACATTGCATATGTAAGAGGAAAAGTAAAAAAAGGGGATCGACAGGGAAAACTCATTGTAATGCTGCAGGGACTGAGTGCATCGTGCAGTGGTAATGGTGTGTACCATCAGCGGAGACCCGAGATCGTCATTGCTGCTGCAGGGAGCAAAGTAGTCAAACTGTCCATGTAGCCGGTTCATTTTGCTGTTTTGCTTTTTGGAAGTTAGTGTGTGTGTACCACGCATGTTGGAAATGGAAATGGATGGAAAGGGATCCTGGATGGTATTACCATATTGTGACATGCAAATGACAAAGGAAATGAAAAACAAAGGAAAGAATAGAAGACAGTGATGTTTGATGACAGTCTGTGAGTACCATTGATTGATGTCAATGTGCAGCAGAGAAAAAGCTAGTGTGAATGTCTTGAAACCAAAAAAAAACGCCAGAAAACCCCTTGTATGACCACAATGATTGGTCTCAATGATATCCCTTTGTTGATCCCCCCAATCCACAAAAGAAAACAATTTTCCCAGGAGTCGGAATGGTCTTCGACTTTGATTCCAAACGCCCATATTAACGCCAAAATATGTCCAAGGTGATTTAGTACAGAAATACAAGAGACTTCTTCATGCAATTGCGACTGCTTTGGCGCCCACACCGAAAGTGACTGGTGTTAGAGGCGTGGGTGGTGCAATGTCGATCTCAGGAGCGATCCAGCCTTCTTGGCGTGCTATCCACATGACGAGGTTGATGTCGAAGTTCTCAAAGAAGACCTCGTCGAGGAAGCGTGCTTTAACGCCAGCATAGGTATGGTATTCCTCGCGAATGACATCAGCGTCGAGGCCGAGTATTCTGCGGAAGCAAGCAATAGTGCATCCAGTCCTATGCTTTCCCTTGTTGCAATGGACAAGGATGGGGTGGTTTGAGCGATCCATGATGAGACGTAGAGCTCGTGCCATCTCACACGATTCGACGCGGACTTCGCCCTTGTTTGCTCGGATATGAGCATGGAAGTGCTGTATGCCAGCCTCTTTCATGAAGGCCTGGAACTCGGGCGTGAGAGGCTCTGGCACGAGGGTCAAGATGGTCTTGATGCCGACGTCCTTGATGAAGCCATAGTTTTTCTCCTCGGGATAACCGCTGCGGTAGATAGAACCAGGGAGAACCGCACCGTAATTTGATGGAGGAATCAGGGGTTGTAAGCGCTCAGGGGATGAACGAATGGAGAGGGCCGGGGTGATGGTGCCATGAGAGTCTGCGGTACAATCCGAGGAGCATTCGTGGTCGCGAGGGTTTAGAATGTCCTTGAGGTCCTCGTGCGGTTTCTCACTAGCGTGGTAGATGAGGCCATCACTTGCAGAGAGACCAAGGGTGCGTACGAATTCCCTAATCTTTTCGTAGATGCTTTCCTCGGCGTCCTGGGCGTGACCCTGATCATAGGCAGCGGGTGGCGGCGGGCCAAGTCCGTCTGATCTCGACATTGTAAGGGGAGTGTGAGGTTGTTGTTCCTTTGTGGGGATTAAAGCTGCGTCGAGCCTTTTAGCAACAAGCACAGCTTGTGCCTGGTGTGTTCACAGTGGTGGGTCCCTTGTACAGCGCAAGGTGGTAGTGGCTGGCGTTGGAGGGGAGCGGGGTGCGAGTGTATGCGTGGATGCTTGCGAGATAGGATATGGACGAGAGATGGAACAGAAAGCTAGCGCAGACGGCCTTTTTAACGCGTCAGTAAATGTGATATATGGTGTTTTTGGGAGGTGTCGGGATGCAGAACTATGGTTACGCATCCGGCGAACCAAGCTTTGGTGGTGTCGAGGGCAAATGGCAGGCCAGGCTTTTGCAATGGCAGGGCCGAGGGCGACTTACTTTGCGGCTATGGGCCTATTACAGGACACATGTTGACGGCGTCTTGCGGTGATGCGAGGCGGCGAAGGTCATGGCGAGCAGGGGAGTGGAATGGAGAGGACAGCGAGGGTGGTAGGGGCGTGCACAGAGGGGGAAGGAGGTTATTTGTGCACTGATGCTCGGGAGCCGGTAGTGACAAGGACGTCAGCCGTAGTTCGCGGGGGGGGCGTCGACACAAGTAGTGTGATTATAAAGGGCGTTGGTTTGGTGTTGTGGAATAATTCGGGTGCTTCTAGCGCGCCATGAACGATTCGAGTAAGAGGCGTCGGATTTGGTCCGCTTTGCCTGCCCGTGAATTTTGCAGGGTCTGCCCTGGCCGGCACAAGGTACGTCACCGTCGCTGGCCTGGCTACATCCCTCTCTTCCTCTTATACACACTCACACAGCCGTAAGCAGTACCACTGACTGCTTGGTAGAAGCCATTTTGCCAGCGTTGTTCCCAAAGGTTGACCCAGAGGTTGACCCCCTCCCACCCACTCGAATCGTACTATGTATGTCTCGGTTTCCGCAAGCCTGGCTAAATCTCCACTTCTGGCGTACAACCTTGGCTAGCACAAAGCAGCAAGCCGCTTGGCAGACTGGCTTCGTTCCCGCCTAAGGTTACTGATGCGTATGCATAATAGCTCGGACTTTGGCGGCGTGTCTCAACACCGTCTCGGCCCCGGGCCCAGGCGACACGTCTGATACTTTCCCTATCGCCGTTGGCTCCGTCATCGTTCGACCGAGCCTACACAGACAAGTGGGTCATGGCGCGTTAGTACGCCCCAGTGTGCTCGCTGTACTGTGCAATCAAGCACTCCTAGGTGGACTTGTGCGGGACCCTCGGCGCACAGTACTTGTCTAATATTGCAGTAAGCGTGAGGCTTCACGGTCCATGCCAATTGCCGGTCTTGACCACTGCGACATCATACAAACTTTGCCTCCTGCACCAGCCGCGTGCGTATGCCATCATCCCGTTGCGCTCCAAGGTGATAGTAGGCGTATGTAGCAGTAGACAGTCCAGCCTCGAACCGCTACCACGACGCCAGGGTCCTCGTTCCAGGCCCTCGCCATAGTATTCAAGGAATGAGCTTACCGAATATGCAAGGCAGGTGTTGCGACGGCTAAAGGCTTGCCTGCCTAGTTACCTGGGCATGCATATCGATCGTCGACCTTGGTAGGTTTTTTTGCCCTCGAGATCATGCCCCGTGTTGGCGTTGCTTTTCTCCCTCCCTCACCACTTTCACGTGCAAGGTAACGCGATCGCCCGCTAAACCGAAAATGACCTAAATCTCCCATCCCCAGAGTCTGTGCGCGGATTGAGTCGAACCTCGGTCACTCCACTATCACGGTCAACATTTGCGAGAGTGTAGGATATATTGACAGCCTACGCGTCTTTGCTTGTTTCTCTGATTCTCAGTGCCAATGGAGCCCTCACGGTCAACATCGCGATCGCGCCGGTCCTATCCGAACCTCCATAACCTGTCCATAGCCCCGCTCAGTGCCAAATACCCACTCGATGCCTCTGTACCACCGTCTCCCGACGAGCCAAGCGCGCAAACACCCCGCACGTCGTACATAGCTCAGAAGTCAGCCCCTACGACTCCAGGTGTGCTGAGCCTGAGCCAAAGCCGAAGCAGCTCGAGGCAACGCACCAGAAAGGCCTACGCATACGACGGTTACTTCATTGAAAGCAATTCCGAGATCCGCGTGGCTGGTGATATACCAAAGGCAAAGAGCACCAGTGTGTTACATCCCGGAGTCAGCTTTACAGATGAAGCAGTGGGTGTAGCCGAGAGCAACAAACAGCGTCATCACACAAGAAAGGGCACGGCTCCACTCCCTCTACGCTCACCGCCTATCAAATATCACACCAAGGAATCCAACCACGAATGGTTCCATCGCGCAGGCCTAGCCATTGCTGGTGAGACGAGAGATAGCAAAGGCCAGGGCTGGCTTGTACGACGAGAAAGCTCCACGAGCCTCGTTGGCCAGGGCGACGAATACCACGCAGATGGCAGTCATCACCACGACGACGGCCGCATGGCCCTGCTATCTGGCGAACACGTCAACGAAGCAGACTACCCCAATGCCTTCTTCTCGCCGCGCATCTCTCGCGCAGGAAGCCGATTCCCCAGCCGCATGGGCTCGCGCGTCCCCAGCGCGCGCCCCAGTCGGCGCGGAAGCAGAGTCGGAAGCAGAGTGGACATTATGACGAGTCTGGGTGGGGCCAAGTCGGCTTCTGCACGGCACAGTCTCGACATGTCGGAGCCAGACGACCGCTTCATCGAGCCAGACTTTATCGAGGCAGACGAAGACTCGGACGGCGACGAAGAGGAGGTCGCGCGTCTTGCCCGCGAGCGCGGTTTCGGCCTGGGAGGCTGGATGGACAAACTCATAGGTTGGACCTTGTTCTCTGTCGACGAAGACCGCGAGGCGTCATCAGATTCTGAAGACGACGACGACGAGAACAACGACGATGACGTGGCGAGTTTGAGCCGTGCCAAGGGCATCCAGCACGGCAAAGACTTGAAACTTGATGACCTGACCAAAGAGGAACTCAAGCTGCGCCGCGAGGTCGAGGCCAAGCGCAGGAAACTCGAGAGAGAAGCTATTGTCGCAGCCTCGGCGGTCAAAACTACCACTCGCGATGGTGAGGGAAGTAGACCGAGCACGGCTGAGGGCGGTGCTGCCGCTGATGATGCACAGCGAGGCAGCAACGAGGAAGTCGGCGGTTGGCAAGATGCTGCGTGGTTGCTTAGCGTGGCGTCCAAGGCGCTTTTCTGAAATCAGAGTGTCGTCGTCGTCGAGTAGCATGATGGATTATACATTTCCTTTTATTGTTTTTTCTTAGGAAGAGAGAGAGAGAGAGGGAGAGAAACAGAGAAACGGCAAAGTGTGGAATACACACGGTGGGGAATGGCATATATACAGATATAATCACGGACTTGCGGGGAAGTGTTGACGAAATCTATGCCAAAGAGAATTGATTGTGCGTTCTGCTCGTGACACACAGAATGAGCATCGCTAGCTCTCCTTCCATTCCCCCCTCAAGTGGTCTACATACATACATCATCATTTCTGTCTATATACCGTCTAGACACCACACAATGACATCTCCCACTCGTCTCCAATCATCATGGAAATGCGAGTTGAAGCCCCTCCAGCACTCTTGATAGCGCGAACCGGCGAGATGCTCTTTCAACACGCCCTCTAACTGCTCGAAAAAGACAAGGTGCTGTGGCCACTGACGGCGATACTTGCGCTTGAACCTGGGGTCCTGCCGCATCCAATGCTGGCTGGATCTGCTGCCAGTGTCGCGGACAGTGTCAACATCTTCCATGTTGGCTTTGAGCCATGGCGCAGGGCCCGGTTGGATGTAGAACTCATCCGCCTCGTCGAGATAGGTGGAGCGTTCTGCAAGGGGGACGTGGATAGGGGGCTCACAAGTCAGGGCCCAAGCGGTAATTTCAGGGTAGATGAGATGGGAGCGCCAGGGCGTTGAGTGGCAGGGCATTAAGAAGCCAACTGTAGTGTTGGTGATAGTGTGAGTGCTATGTGACATGGTTGAGAGGGCATTGCGCGTTTCATGTTTATGGCGGATATAGGTGAGTACATCAACGACGCCGCGTTGATGGACCTGGGACGCGTAACCAGCTAGAAGAACGTTTGCTGCAAGAAGAAACAGAACAATGGCTCTCCGCCATGTTGAAGCTTGGGTGGGCAGAAACTGGCACAGTGGTTGCGCGGCTATGATGTGCAGAAACGGCAGAATAGGGTAGAGGAAGCGGACTTCCTTGTGTGAGATTAGACTCAGCGTCACTGTCATTGCAACTGAGGTCCATGATAGACGGGTTAGTATACGGTGGCCTGTGGTACGCTCATGTCGAGCCTGCAGCGATTGCCACAAGCCGACCATGGCAAAAGGCAATGCGGTTGTGAGGAGCAGTGGCAAACCCTCAGTGAAATAGTAGTCAGTGCGGTTCTTCCCGTAGAAGACGGCTAGAGATTGGGCAATGTTAAAATAGAGGAACCTAACGGGCGGAATGGTCCAGACCCCATAGTAAAGTCGGTCGGAGATGATCGAGGCTAGGATGACAGCGCAGCTTGTTCCGTCAGTTCCATACTGGTCTGCTGACTTTGGGACGCGTAGTAGCAAGTGGAGAGAGCAAGAGGCAGAGAGGGTAAGTGCATGGCTGCCGATGTAGGATGGAGGGCGAAAAGAAATGTGCCGCGGGTGCAGTGAGGGTTAGACTTACCCACAGAGTAAGGTTTCGCGGACCAGCACATACCGCAGTCTCTGAGAGGCTTGCCATAGCGTTGGGACGGACACGGATATCCAGATGAGAGCATTGGTAGGCCGGAGAATACATGCAAGCGCAGCCAGCAGTAGTGACAGACGCAACCTGCACAGGGATATGAGCCGAGCGCTACTAGACACAGAAAAAGAAAAGAAGAAGAGGTAGAACAAAAAAGGGAAACACGGCCAAGGGGAATTGACTTTGATGCCACGACTTACTCTGAAAGCGAGCCAAGAGGGGGATGTGAGGACTGGGCTTTAGCACTAGGATCCACCGGGCGGGTGTCTGTTGTACCCTGCCAAGGCCAATGGTAGATGGCAATGGAAGTGATGGTAGTCTCGAGGCAATTGGACAGGGTCCTGGTAGCGCAGAACCATTGCCAGGGGCTGCAGATGGACAATGCAAGCTAGAGACGGGAGCAACAAGGAAAAAGAGTCAGACCAAAGAGAAGACGTGGGAAGGGAAGGGCAGGAACATGGGGCGTACAGCAGCAAGGGCAGGACGGGTGCCACGACCGTAGACTTTTCCGGCGAGTTTCCATGTGTAGCCGTCGAGCAAGGCTGCGGAGACGGCCTGGGTAACTTTCGGCGCTACTAGGAGGACTTGAGCTTTAGCAGGCAAGGTCAACCCACCAGCTTGAGCGACACGTGCCGCCACACGATAGACGGCTGCGAACAGAGCCGGATGCAACGAAGAGCGCAACTGTGTTGTCCACTCCTGCTGAGATGGTGAGAGACTGGATTCGAATACATGTAGATAAATAAACAAACAACAATGGCAAGAGGAGAAGAAGATTTTACCCAAGTGATCCAGGCATTGGCGGCGGGGCCAAAGGCCAGCTGCCAGGCGGGCTCGAGCGACTGGAAGAACTCGTCTGGCTGGAAAAAGGTGCGCAGGGTCAAAGCGTTTGCGAGGCGAAAGGCGAGCAGCAAAGCAAAAAGCGGGTGCAGCAGCGACGAGTCACGATAGCTGGTAGGGAGTCGTGGTGGTGTTGGTAGTGGTGTAGGTGGAGCACGAGGCCCGCTCGGATTCGTGTCGGGTGCGGAGTCGGTCGTGGAAGACATTGGGCAATCAGCAGCGTCTGTGGCGAAGCGAAGGCAGGCGAACGGAAGGAAGGGAGGTGAAGTGGCCGGTGTCCAGGGAACGATGGGATGCGGGCGGGCTAGCGCTGCTTGGCGCAATGCACCGGGCGGCGGAGCTGGTCATGGATTGGGTCGACGAGGTGTCGAGTGCAGAAAATTGAGGGTGAGAGCCTTACCGGATTAGGACTTTCACGATGATTGCTGAGGAGGCGGCCGGCGCCTAGACTGGCCCTTCATCTGGCCGGGTCTTTTTTTTTCGCAGCATGCACTACAGCGTGACTGTGCGCGTCCAGAGGCCCGTGGAGGGTCACGATGGCCTCTTGCTGACGAGACTGGATCCTTTTTGTGCGGTTGTCGTGCAGGCGGTCTGGAGAAGGGCTCCAGAAGCAGCAAGAGAGAGCGCATGCGCGAGACGAGACTGGAGCCACCTAGACAGTGGAAGAGGGGGCATGAATTGGAGTTGACCAAGTGGAACTAGCCGAGCGCGGCCGGAGGGTTGTATTGCAAATTCTACAGCATGGACTGTGTAACACGGGATGGAAGCATGGGGTGTATGAGTGCGAGTGATTTGGGCATAGCGAAAGTATGTGTGTGTGTGTATGTATGTATTATGTATGTATGTATGGACATGGCATGTGTGTATGGGTGAAAGAAGGTGTCATGTATGTACGAAAGCAGTGAGTACGTAAGGAAGAGGGGCGGAGTGGTGCGTGCGTAGATGGACATGGAAGAACGTGTGTATGTAGTTTGTAGTACTGTACATGTGTCTTTGTCGAAAAGTGGGCGGCAGAGGGAAGAAGCAAGGCCAGACACACAGTACCTGAGACGACGCGCAAATCTGGGGAAAGGGCGTGTGGTGGGAATCGAATCGAGGGCCCGGTCTGCGATGGTGGCTCTTATCGCGCTTCGTCGTCTAATGCGGCCTGATGCAGCAACCGTCGATGCCGAACCCCGCCCCTCAGCAGAATGGCCTTGTTGAGCGCAGGCGGCGACGAGCCAGTGAACGCCTCGGCCCATGCACCAATTGCCCATTCACTGCCCATCTGCCCATTCACTGCCCATCTGCCCATTCCCGCTGGCGTCACTTGCATGCTAGCGCCATGTACGTGATAGCTGCGAGCCTGCCATGGCTCCCTCTCACCACCTGGCCGCCCTCAACAACCCGCCCGCCACAAGCACATAGCCTTTGTTCATTTACATACATTCACACCTACACCCGTACTCGTCATATCACTGCTGCACACCCACACCCACACCCACACCCGCACCCACACCCCCATCCGGATCCATACTTGTTCTTACACACTATAGTATCCACACCCACACCCACAGCCCCCCAGTCGCCCAGCCCTGGCCTGCACTATCTACCCTGTCCGGCCGCCGTCGCTGTCGGTCGATAGTGTCCCCACCAGCGTCGCCTGTGCACGCCCCCCGGCCTGTCTCTCCCGCCTCTGAGCGTCATCCTTGAGCCCCGAAATACCTGCGACCATCACTTCCCCATCCGGAAAGCCCAACGGAGCCACTCGTCGCTCTCTCGACTCAACCCATATCCACCCCTTCTCACCACCCGACATACCATCCCACCACACTACCGATCCCTCTCTCAATCCTCCCTTTTGGCCTGCCCACCCGCTGCGGCCACGCCTCCCAAGACCACGACGCACACGAGCCCCATCTCCACCTGCTCGCCTGCCACGCAATGAGACTATCCGCCCTCGGCCTCCGCCTCGATACAGCGTGAAAAGTGCTGACATGGTTGCACGGCTGCTCGAATCCGCTTCCATCGACTTGTAGCTGCCATGGGAGACCCAAACCATGCCCTGAACCCCCATAGCCATGCGCTCCTCGCCCCCGACCACGGCACGCCACAGTCACTCATGTGCGACTCGACCCCCAGCGACGACGCGCGCCCGCCTTCTGCCTCTGCACCAGACCACGACAACCACATCCCACACAACCTCAGCCCCAGGCATCCTCCAACTCCTCCCTCAGCCCATCATGCTGCTGCTGCTGCCACCACTCCCACCGCCGCCGCCGCCCTCGACGTTGACGTCGACGAGAACGACTGCACCCCCCGCTCTGAGGTGCCTTCTGTTCCAGATGCCCTCAGCGCGACGCTTCTATCTCACGCCCACACCGCCGACCCGGAGCCATCCTACTTCTCCCCGCAGCCCCTCCGCATCTACTCGTCCCCAATCCCACACTCGACACCCACCTCGTCCAACCCCTCGCCCAGCACAAGCACGCATGCCTCGCAGGCGTCCCTGGCTAGTCCAGACAACTCTACCGCTTCTGCCCGCTCCTCAACACTCCAATACCACGACCGCCCTGCATTTATGCGAGACCTCTCGTCAGCATCCACCGCCAGCAACACAACGGTCCGCGCAAACTCCGTAGACCCCATCTACCCCTACGCTGCTCCCCCTCGCCAGCGGGATGGGCCCGTCTACCCCAACCAGTCGTACGCTGCTCTTCACCTCCAAAAGTACCCCCAGCCATATGTCCCGCCCATTGTACGCTCTCGCAGCTCCCATCCTGCTCACGCGGCTGCCAATTCACTGTCCAGCCTAGGCGCCTTTGGCCTCACCTACGACCACTTTAGAGACATTATGGATTCGGGCCCACGCACTGTCGGCAATTCTCCCGTCAGCACGCCCGGCCTCTTCAACCCCGCTAACCGCCGCATGTCACAGGACACGGATGCAACAGACGACGGCACCTACTCGACCCCCTGGCTGCATCACACGCACAGACAAGCCCCCAAGGAGACTCACATTGCCGACGTCCAGGCCGATCCAGTCTCGGGCCGCAAGATAGTCAACCAGTACGAGATCATTGATGAGCTCGGCCGCGGCGTCCACGGCAAGGTCAAACTGGGCAAGGACCTGGTGCACGGACGCTACGTAGCAATCAAGATTGTGGATCGATACTCAAAACGCCGACGCTTGGGCAAGAACAACAGTCATGAAGACAAGATCAAGCGTGAGATTGCCATTCTCAAAAAGGCCCGCCACCCAAACATTGTCAGCTTGCTTGAAGTCATCGATGACCCAGCTAAGAAGAAGGTCTATATCGTGCTCGAGCACGTTGAGCTGGGCGAAGTCAAATGGAGGACCGAAGGTGCAAAGGAAATTTGTCTTGTCGAATGGCGTCGCTTCAAGCGAGAGTCTCAGGGCGTCTTCGACAACGACAGTGCTGCTCGAGAAGACGAAAACATCATCCGCATAGCCCACCAAAAGCTTGCCCGCCAGCAACGCCGTGCTGCCAGGGAGGCCCACCTTCGCCGCAAGGAAGGTGACCCTGACCTCGCCTGGAGTCTTGAAATGGGCATGGAATCCGAGGATGACTACTCGGAAAATGGCCGGGGCTCTCAGTCGTCCAGCCATACCGAAGAGCTCCCCCGCAGACAGCAGGACCCAGCAAGCCATCGCGACGACTACATGGAAACTGCTTTCCGTTCACCTGAACCAAACAGAGATTCATGGGCTGAAGGGCTCGAGGGAACCATGTATGGTCCCTACGACTCCGACTTCACTCGAGGACGTGCACCAAGCCTCGCCGAGAGCTCGTCGTCTCGCGTCACTGACCCTGACGAGGAGATTCCCGAGCACTTCAACTATGTTCCTCTTATGACCACCCAGGCTGCCTGGGAGGCCTTCAAAGACACCGTCCTGGGCATCGAGTACCTCCACTACCAAAACGTCATCCACCGCGACATCAAGCCAGCCAATCTTCTAGTGACCAGGGAGCATCGCATCAAGATATCAGATTTTGGTGTCTCCTACCTGGGACGACAGAAGACGGACGAGGCCAATGGCGACCAATCTGAAACTGAGCAGCAAGAAGCTGACGAAGCAATTGAGCTAGCAAAGACGGTCGGCACCCCTGCCTTCTATGCTCCTGAACTTTGCCGTACAGAGACTGATGCAGAGACGCCTCTGATTGACGGCTCAATTGATATCTGGGCCCTGGGTGTCACGCTCTACTGCCTCATCTACGGTCGTGTTCCTTTTCATGACACCAACACCTTTACCTTGATGAAAGTCATCAGTGAAGACGAGCCTTATATTCCCAGGTTCCGCCTGAAGCCTGTGACGGAGCACTCTAGCTCGCGACCAAGCTCCCATGGTCGCAATGCCCAACCAGTCAGCAGCAAGAGAGCTCCACACGATCTTGAGTACGAGGAGGTGGATGAAAATTTGCGCGACCTCTTACGACGCTTGCTGGTCAAGGATGCACGCCACCGCATCACAATCCCAGAAATCAAGCGCCATCCATGGGTGCTATCTGGCATACCCAATCACATTTCTTGGGCCGAGGAAACCGACCCGAGCAGGTCGTTTGAGGGCAGGAAGATCCAGATTTCCAAAGAGGATGTCGAAGAGGCCGTCGTCCCGATTGGCTTTGTCGACCGTCTCCGCTTTGCTGCTAAGAAGACATCCGACTTTGTCAAAGGCTTCACCACTCGCAGTTCGGGTTCGAGACGTCGCGCTCAGAGCTCAGCTGCAAACCACGATACTCCAAACATTAGCGCAAACTCTTCCAGCAGTACCATTAGCCAGGACGCTCGACCCCATGAAGGCAGGCGTGGCAGTCTAGCACCCGGTGCCATTTTAGAGATTTTGACCCGCTCACGTGAGTCTGACCATCCTCTTTCCCACAGCGTCACTGCGAGTCCAGAGGCAAGGGAGCGCTCGAAATACTTCGACAGCCCCAGTTCCCGGACCGCGTCGCCTGCACAACACACCGAAAGCCACCAGCGACCCCAGATGCAGGATCGTGCTATCTCGTCCATCAGCACCATACGACAATCAGACATCAATGGCCGATCAGCATCGCCAGGCTACTCTCCAGCTCTGCCTGGTACTCCTACAGCCCTAGACACTCCAGGAGGCTCGCAGCTAGGGGGTATATTTGGTGGCCTTCCACGACGCGTGGTCAACAGCATGAGGAGCAGAGATAGACTGAAGCCCCCAAAAGAACATAGCCGCGCGAGGTCCATCGACAGACTGGTTGGATGCGAGGAAGATGCCCATGCCGTCCCCAGCCTCGCGATCAGCACAACGTGTGCTTCTGGTCAAGTCAACCAGCCCGAGGTCCTCAAAGAGGCGTCGTCACCCATTGCCCGAACTGCGTCTCCTGCCAACTCCGAGGCACAGTCATTTGGCAACATTGATGCCTCGTCGCGGCAGTCATCGCTGTCTTCCATGTCCTCTCGCCTACGTCGAAACTGGGCTGCTGCCAATGATATTGAAGTCGGGCCTTCCCTGGGTATAGCATCTGAGTCTCGAGCAGCACCACACGTGCCCCAGCCCAGCGATCGGCGGCCCTCTAGCACTGCCTCTGTCGCGCAAGAACACCCAGAGGAGTCATTTGATCGCGCAAAAGATGAGTACCGCCGCCGCCTTGGAGTAGAGCAGTCGATAGCTCGTGAGAGATCAAACTCTGCAGCACAACGGCCTCCCTCTTCGCTCAGTCAAGCTGCCTGCCCTCCAAGCCCAGACGACGAGATTGCCTTCAATCAGCAAACCAATCAAGAGTACTGGCACCGAAATGATCCATCTTCCGAGAATAGCCCTCTCGGTGGATCAAGCCGTGGTCTAGCTCTTTCGTCTTCCGAGGACCAATTTTCTGCCATGTCGCAGTCTGAATCGAATCCATCCATACCCTCAGTAGCCTCTGTTGGCTCGCCTAGTCAGGGTGGATGTGCGTCGTTTGACGACGATTCATGGCTCACTTCGTCGACAGTCCGCTCTTTCCCTAGCAACGAATTCGAACCTCCTGCCGATGACGCTTCTGGCTACGATGGGGACCATGCTGTTGAAAGCGATGAGGACGATGACAGTGAGGAAGACGGTTTGATGATGGGCTTCTCCAAGAAGAAGGTGCCCACACACAAGGCCAACCGCAGTAGCTCGGTTTCCAACGGCGAGCTGGCACGCTCTGTTGTACACCTCGGGATGAACACTCGTCGACGCTCCAACCGCAGTGGAAGCAATGGGACAGTGAAAAAGATTCCTCCTCCAGAGCCAAGCCCAGTCCACGAACAAGCATCACTGTCACACTGAGAGCAAACACACCGCACATCGACATCTTTACTGTCATCTCTGTCATAAATTACACGATACCCAAGATCTACCGTTGTACGACTACGCATACGTTTGGCACGCCGTTTCACCCCAGTGTACATATACCAACCACCAACCACCAACACGACATTACCACCAAACTGACCAGCCATGTGGGGGTAGGCGCAGGGCGTCTACACACATACCTGGATTTGATAACATGCATTGGAGGAGCGTTTACCCCAAAAAGACGGCGTTCTTTTCTTTCGACTTGGTCTCTTTATCCCCTCGTCTTACGTTGGTTTCCATTTATCATTCTGTATCTATTTTTCCTTTTCTTCTTCTATCAGTGTGAGTCGAGAGAGGGGTCTCCCTCTCTCTTTGGTTCTTTTATTTACCCAAGGTCTAGAGACTGTACAGAGGGGACTGGTTGATGATGAGACGATGATGAAGAAGAAGAAGAAGAAGATTTGTGTACTTAGGTATTATCATTCCAAACCGGATTATTTTTGGTGTTCGCGTGCACACAAAGAGCACAACGGGTTTTGTTAGCTGCTGTTGTCGTTGTTTTTATTGAAAGCATTTACATGGTAGACTCTTGTCACATTTGTTACACGTACGTAGGTGCGTACTCGGCAGCATGGTGGGTGGGGCGATCTGGGATCATTCTTGGAAATCAGGGAACTTCTTTTGGCATGCATATATTGGGTTTTGAAGTAGCAAGAAATGTCATCTTTGCTCTCCTTCCTCTCCAGTCTCTATTTGTCCGTGTCTAGCTTTGTAACTGCAGATCATCAAAAGATCCGTCTAACCGTTCCAACAATGCCCTTTTTTCCTTTCAACTCACCATCTTTCACCGAAGCCAAGACGGCCATTGGCAATTTTCCCTTTCCTTGCTCGTTCGCTCGCTCCTTCGCAATCAAAAAAAAAGCGTGCTGATCCCTCCCCATTCCAGCCCCCACTGCATATCTTACAGTAGTGCGTACATCCATACCGCGTTCTCTCCTCGGCGCGCGCGTGCGCACGCGATCGGCACATGTCCGTACGTAACGTATGTTGAAACGATCGGCGCAAAGAGAGAAAGAAAGAAAAAATGGAGTCTTGTTCCAAGGTGCCATTACCAGTACCTTGATAACTTACTTACTTACACTCATACGTATCTGGGGCTAACTAAGGAACGGTATGGATGTATGGTAAATCGTCCTCCGTATCCTACGATCCCACCGTTTCTCTTTCCTCTCTCCATCTCCCTATCTCTCTGCCGCGCACACACTCAGCTACGGTAGAAACCCCACTTTTTTTTCCTTTTCTAACGCCAGTTACAATGTACATACATAAACATGTAGGAAGGGGTGTGAATTAGGCTGATGTTGAGGAGGACGCGAGTCAGAGCCCAGGCTGTTGGGGGAGGAGATATGGGGATGGACGGATTTGTTGGGAACGTTCCTGGTCTAACTTGGTCGAACGGGGGGTATTTTGTGGGTGAGAGAGAGAGGCGAGGGACGTGGTAAGCGAGGGAGAGAGACAAGGGGGTGCAGCATGTACGTACATACGTACGTATGTACGGCTGGGGGTTGGGACTGGCATGTGAAGGTGAGTGTGTGGTAGCTACGGGGAGCGCGAGTGCTGGGAAAAGGGTACTTGTTGTGGAGAGCGGGTGGTTGCGTTTGGGAAATGCTGTACAAGATGGATATTGGAGCGCTATGGGCGGTTGCTACGTAGAATATGGACATGTGTGCAATGGCTGGTTACTACGGGTGGCTATACAACCCTCTTTTCTTGTAGGTGTACCCTGGGTCATAATGTTAGATTATGCAATTGTAATATATCAAAACTTGACAGGGACGAGTATTGCTAGTCTATTCGTCATGCGAAGAGATACTGGCATGCATGTTAGGATATTCCTACGAGCCATGAAAACAACCAAAAAAAACCACACCATGGTTCGCGCACGACAGCACCCTCCATACGAGAAAGAAAAAAAAAGTTGCCTTATTGCTGATCCGATCCGACACTACCGCAGCAGCATCATGCACGCCATCACGCCACCATTCTTTTCCTCTGTCTTCCCTCCGATTCCACTACATCCAAGGTCCGATCCAAATTGCTTTGGCGAGGTAGCAGCGCTAACAAGGTCCCCACACTGCCTTATGATTGGTGCGCCTGCTCTTGTTGATTGTTGGTCTTCGGACGGAGTTTGCTCCTTTGTTTTCCGTTCGCTTAGAGTTAGCCGAGCTCAACGTCCTGGGGGGGCCAGTGGAGACCTGATGCTGGTAGGGATCGCAGGGG
>JAWDHC010000370.1:0-23361 GCA_036172615.1 Curvularia verruculosa
TACTGCTTGGTACTTGGTCTGGTTATATATGGCTGTAAGAACTCTGTTGTTACAATACCTAAATATATATTTAACAGATGATTCTCGCTTAGGGCGTCTCTAGCTATACTATAATTATTTAATAATATCGCTATTTATTTTTAGAACGTTGAAATAGGTATAAAAGCTATTAAAAAACAATTCTATGTATACTATAACTCTTTTATAAGTTTATTAATCCTATTTATTCCGTATAGCTACTGAAAGATAGAAAGATTAGATTATTAGATATAGTAATAAGATAGTTAGTCTATTCGCTTTACATTTATTTAGAATAGGTCCGTAATACTCTCTTTTTACTAGATAACAAATCTTAGTTTTTAGTATAGCGAAATCTAGGGCTAAAATAGTAGAGCTTGTCTATAGGGTTATCGTCCTAACTAATTCGTAGGAATTTTAAATTATCAATATCGTTGGATCTCATGTTAGATAGGTTAGCAGCAACTGTAACTTCAGAAAGGCCTGCTAGATCCTGGGACACTGATTTAGGTATGGTCCTAACACTTGTAGCTGATACAAAATCCGTCAGAGCTCCATATTGATCACGTTCTGGATACCCTATACCCATCTGCCAGCCCACTCTTCTGTAATCGTTCGCCAATGGTGGTTTCGAGGGGAAGAGCAGAGGGGCAGCAAAATTGTGCGAGTGGCAGTTGTCATCAATCTCCTGTTCATTGTGTATTCGTCTTAACTATAGTAGATATAAATGTAGATTGTATATTTACATAACTACTTCTAAATGACATTTAAGCGCCCCTATTAGATATTATTATTAGGTACATATCATTTATAATATGTTATCTAAAATGTCTATGACATCTATAACTTACTTTCTAGAATATTAGCGATTACTACGCTTTTGTTTGTTTTCAATAAGATATTATAACTCCCTTTTTTACAGATATGTCCTTATTACCAATAGCAGAAAAAATGTTCAATAAACTCTATTAATAACAAGGCCGGAAGCTGTTCAAGCAAAGGCTGCCCATTCTGGAAGGGAGGGTATCAGACCCATATCTATCTGGCTTTCAGATATACATTCGAGGAGGGTGTTCATCGCAATGTCGCTGCTAGCTTCAATGGACTCTGTCTCTGCTCCATCGGATTCGAAAAGACCGAAAAGCTCTCATTAGGCTTTTCATCTTCATGATGCACTTCGTCGTCAAGATTGTCAAGGAGAAGTCCTCCTTCAGCAGCCGGGGGAGAGGCGGGGGTGCCTTGGCGACGTTTGCGGAACTCATTACACTACGCTTGTTATCTTTGTAGAGCTCTTCGTCTTCAGAATCGCGGACGAAAAGCCTTTCTCCTGCAGTTCGGGTAGAGATATCTGGATAATAACCGAAATCTGGATTAGCGATATCTGCAACCTCAGTACTGCGCTCCCTCTTTCCATGATCCTCGTCATCGGAATCGTCAATGACAATCACTGGCGCAGCAAGGGTTGTGGCTGCAATGCCTTGCTGGCTAGCATTGCCACTAGGGCTTCTTCAGTCTCCTGTACACGTTTAGGCTTCTTACGTGCTCCCTTTTTTGTAGGCACTGCCTCTATAATAATGCGCTTCAGCCGACTGTCTTTTCTCTTGTTTATGCTTGTTTGTTCGCCCCCTTACTGAGCACGCTTCGCTTTGCTGCTTTGATATCTCTGTAGCTTATTACTCTCGATTTTTCCTTCCTAATAACTCCAAATTTGTCTTTTAGCGAGTTATAGCTTCGCTGTCTATCTTTGATAGGAGCTAAATCAACCTTGATTCAGAGCCTGCTATGTAAATAATACTTTAGCAGCGTTAACGAGCTTCTGCGCGAGCTTCTAATGTAGTTATATACAAGCCTCGTCGTGAGTATCTGACTTAATTAGTGTGAACAACGATGCAAGAGCCTCTGGTGGTAATAGAGTCACTGGTGCATGGACGACTTCATGTTGTGGTCGAGATCCACTCTCTTCACAGGCTGCACAGATAAGCAGTACTTAACTCTTAACGTTTTACTTAGGAAATCGCGTTAACCTCTTATCGGTCGTTTATACTGAATTGTCTGAGTGTGTTGTCTAAGTACTCAGGCGCTATATAGTGTCTCGCTACTTTAAGTAGAACGTGCATTTTGCGAGCAACTTGAGATTCTATCAAGAAGCTATCTGAAGGGCATTTATCTTGTTATAGTAATTATATGCACCCGTCGAAATGGAGGCTGATAAGGTGGTGAGGAACTGAGGCAGCTACCTAGCCTCCCTACTATAGCTACTCAACGACAACCTCTACATATGAATGCTACCATCTACGAATATTGTCTGCCTTGTCATATACGAAGAATGTTTACTAAGAAGAAATACAATGACGTTTGCCAATTCAGAAGCTTTTCCAACACGCCTGAGCACTGAAACGCCCTCTCCACGAGTTATAGGAGCGCCATTCTTCGAATTAGCTACCATGCTATTGTTAAACATAGGTGTTTCAGTGGGCCCACCATGACAAATAAATAACTTTGCAAAACAGAAAGATAGAATCGTAATCAAGGGACACTTACAGAGGAGCTGCGTTCACTCTAATGCCCCTAGCACCCATATCTTTTGCTATACATCTTGTGAGTCCAATAACGCCATTTTTACTAGCGCTATATGCAGAAACTTTGGGTGCTCCTTCAATACCTGCCCTTGATGTCACGTTCACGATTGCACCGCCATCTTCAATTGATTGAAGTTCAGCACGTTGGCAGTACCTGCAAAATAGGTTAGGTCATGCATGGCTCAAATGTGCGTGGTGGAATTCGTTAACATTAGACCAGTGAGATTGACCCCTAGAACAAATTCCCAGTCTTCATCAATAATTTCATTAGCGGCTTTGATTGCAATGTCTTTTCCCATAACCCCAGCGACATTCGCTGCCACATCTAGCTTCCCGAAATGTGAAACTGTCTGCTTGATCCATAATTCCACCTGTTCTCTATCACGGACGTCCAATTTGAACGTGAAGACCTCACCGCCAGCAGACTCTATCTCTGCTCCGGCTTCGGTTAGGAGATCTTGCCGGACATCTGCTATGGAAACTTTTGCCCCTCGTGAGGACAACAATTTTGCTGTCTCAAGACCTACCCCAGAAGCGCCTCCAGTGATTGCAATAACTTTGCCGCTTACAGAAGACATGTTAGCTAGCGGTTTAGATGAGGAAAAGTTACTGATTATATATGTGGGGAAAGTCGAATGAAGCTAAAACAAAGTAGGAATGTGGGTACCTGAATGACCCTGGACTCTGCTGACATAGTCCCTGTAGATTTGTGGAATACTTGAAGCTCGGCCGACCTGCTCCGATTGTCAATAATACATATAGAGTACCCCGCCGGAGGATAGTTGCAAGGATGTCATGCCCAGCCTTCACAAGCACGTGTGTGACGTTGCTGAATACGACGCACTCGAACAGTGGCTACAAAGATGATCAGATAGAGGGGAATTTGCGAATTTATATTGACGGTTAAAAAGATTGTACAACAGAGGGAATGTATACAGGCATATTAGCGAGTATTTGGTATAAGATTTACTTGAGCGCAAAGGTCTTGATGCCGTGATGCAGCATCCACATTGTCGGAGCATCGGAGCATCGAATGGTTTGGAACTGCAAAACAACACACAGGGAGGTGAGATTCAACGTTTTACCATGGCTTTCAAGACAGCGGAAATAGGCAAGCAGCAATATAATAAAAGAAATTTCACAAAGTCTACTTCCTATTGGATCAAGTCCCGACTACGAAAGCCAAGAGTTTCCTATGCACCTAATGAGGGGTGACAGCCTTCGGACGGTCGGTCATAGATAGATCAGCAAGGAGGATCACGCTTAAAACGGTGGGTCAGTTAGTATAAGTACAACTGCTTCATAGGCTGTTGAGACGACTATGAATAACGTTCTGTCATAGCTCTCTAACAAAAATCGAGTTCGTCCGTTTTCAAAAGTCGAAAATCTGTCTCATTAAAAGCTGCCAGCACAATGGCAATTCCACTATCTCATGGTTCCCCTGGCATTTTTCCAAGCTCTGATCGATTACCTATCGTGGTTGGGTGCTTCTTCCTAGCTATCATTATTGGCTCAGCTGTTCTAAACTACAATCGTAAAGCCAACCTTCCTCATGCGAACCCTCCCTCAAAATTTGGCCTACGGACTACGAAACGAAACGAGTTTTACAAGGATGGGATGGATATCATCATTTCAAGTGTGAAGAGATTTCGAGGCAAGCCATACAGAATGCTCACGACACTCGGAGAGGTCGTTATTCTCCCTGCGCACTATGGCGGCATAATCCACAACAATCATGCATTTAACTTCAGGAAAGCAGTCACAACTGTAAGCAAACATCAAATTCCTTGTTTTAATTTCAGTCACAAGAGTTACTTACAGGACCTAGGACTTTGCAAGTCATGTACCAGGCTTTGAGCCTTTCAAATTAATAGACCGCCCAGATGAGATGTTCCAAAACATGATCAAGAAACATCTCACAAAATATCTTAGTGAGTTAGGTTTGATTCAGGGCTTTAGGCTAAGTCGCTAATATACTTGGGATATAGACGAAGTTACAGCACCGTTGTCTGAAGAAGCCACTTTTGCTGTAGATCATGTTCTTGGCTCTTCTCCTGGTATGTTTTCGTTAACAGTTATAGGCTTTTGACTTACTCTATCTTAGACTGGCAAACTGTGGGTATATCGAAAGTGATCCCAAATATTGTTGCCCGACTTTCGTCACGCGTTTTCCTTGGCGAAGAGATTTGTCGCAATGAAGACTGGCTTGAGATAACCACGCAATACACAAACCATGCTTTCATGGCGGCCCTTGAAACTACAACTGTACCGTCTCTTCTTAAACCAGCTCTATCATACTTCACCAAAACGGGCAAGACGCTACGTGCAGACTTGCAGCGCGCCCGAGAGATAATCGCACCTGTTATCGTCAAACGTCGTGCAATGAAGGAACAGGCTAGGAGAAATAAGGAGCCTCTCCCACGGTTCAATGATGCTATGGAATGGGCGGAGGCCGAGTCTAAGGGAAATCCTTATGATCCAGCGGCATTGCAGTTGATGCTATCATTTGCAGCGATCCACACGACAACAGACTTAGCATGCGAAACAATGCTACGTTTAGCGAACGACCCATCGCAGATCACCATATTACGGGAAGAAATGATAGATGTGCTAAGAAAAGAAGGATGGAAAAAGACTGCTCTGTACAACCTCAAACTTCTCGATAGTGCTATAAAGGAAGCTCAGAGACTCAGACCAAGTGGCAGACGTGAGTACTCTCTAGTAGACCATAAAGTATAGGTTCTCTGCTAACAAGATAAACGCAGTCCAGCTACGACGCCTTGTTGTAGAAGATGTTGTCCTAGAGGGCGATATAAAGATTAGCAAAGGTGAAAGAGTCCAAGTAGACATGTCGCCTATGTGGGACCCGTCTGTTCATCCTAATCCAGATACGTATGACATGTATCGATTTTTGCGCATGCGCGAACAATCTGGCGGCGCTCAAAAAGGTCAACTCGTTACTACGAGCCCCGATTTTCTGCCTTTTGGACATGGTAAACACGCATGTCCTGGGCGCTTTTTCGCCGCCAACGAGATAAAGCTCTTGCTCTGTCATCTCTTGTTGAAGTATGACTGGAGACTAGCCCCTGGAACATCAACGGAACCATTGATATCAGGGCAATTCATGCTCCTCAATCCTGGGGCTAAACTGCAGTATCGCAGAAGAAGAGAGGAAATTGACTTAGAGCATCTCAAGTGTAGTTAATCTACTCTGGTGAATTTTTACAGAGATTACTTTTTTGTATTTTTCTAGATAATGTGCGGGATTATTGTAAGGAGCTGTGCTCTGGGGAGCAATCGCGAGGTATACAGGAGTTTGTATTCAATAGAGTGCTAAGCTCTAAGCTACATCGCTATCTATGTACAAGCTAGTTGTTCGAGAAATGGTTGGGCGGATAGGATCCGTCGTCTGATCGTTGTTCGGGTGATGCGCGAAGAATCTGGGTGCTCTAAGTAGCACCCCGATTCTGAGAGTAAACCGAGATCCCATCGGGGAGTTATCCAAAGGGCGTTCAGCCCGTTACAGTCACAACCTTAATCTGTATGTCACCTGCCCTCTACTTTTCTTACACCTGTATACCTTCACTTCTTTACTATTAAATGTTATTTTTTACTGATATAAGTAGAGGTGATATTATGATAGTGTTTTTAATTATTCTTATTTTTGGAACCAGTCTCGCCGTCCCTGGGCTTGCTCATACGGCTGGCCACAGTGTCGCTAGTGTACGGTTTTCTTCACTTACCCCTCGAAGACGTTTGCTGACCCCGATTCAGATTGCACTGCCTCTAGCCGACGCGAATTTTATTCATTAAGTCTTTTGGCTGGCTCCAATTGTTTAAGGAAGAAATCAAGTTTTCTGCTGTGCATGGCAGGTTGCGGGTGAGGTGCAATCTGAGTGGTTCCCATTATCTTATCTATGCCAAAATGTTAGGTTTCATTTGCTTGCTAACGCATCCCGAGTAACGAATAGCAAACAAGCACCCAGAGGAGTCAAATCTATCGAGCCTATCCAGAGTATCAGCAGTTGAAGCAGCTAGCAGTCAGTAAGTAGAGCAGCCAGTATATCCAGAGTAGATCTTGCGAACTCACTGCCTAGGTCACCTCGTTTTCCTCATCACTGTCGCTCTCAATGTTTTGATCGTTGTCATTTCCCTCGTCATCGTCATATCAACACTCTTACGCTCGTACTCGTCGCCTTGGTCCACTTGATACTCTTCGTCACTGCTAGACTATTTAGAGGCTTGGTAATTTCTAATTCTACAACTCTATATCTTATTATTGAGCGCGCTAAGACGTGCCTCAATCTTGTTGGTCTGGGGGGTCGAGTCTGTACGTGTCACGACCCGAGTCAATGCTTTCGCTCGATCGCGGCCTCTAGAGGCTGTATGCTAGAGTTCACAACGCCGACATTATTACATAAATGCGAAAAATCATCTTATATCAATGCACGTCTAGCAGCTTCGAGCGAACTCGCTCCCGTTCGTCCGCTGACGTAACATTGGCCGGTACACGATTTGACTGAGCGCTTTACGGAACAACAGTCACAAGTTCCCAGTCTCGCAGTCTCGCAATAGCTTATTTGGTTGTCCTCCAAAGGCCTCGCGGTGGTACAACAACACGAATGCCGTATAGTAGGACGACCTACTCACAAACTCCGAATAGCGGTGGGAGACCGCCAACGCGCCGACCGATTCTCCCCAGATTTACAACTGGTGGTGCTGTACTGCCAGATCAGCCTGCAAAAACTTCACAGTTCGGTTCCATTATAGATGAAACTTCCATACGTCTTGGTATTGTTGCTAAAATCAGAGGACACGACCTTCGAAGTGGGTCTGCGATAGACATCACCGCTGCAGCATCAAAGGGCATGCTGCCTCTGCTTCTACATGAAGAAGTTGCAGTTAAGGAGTTACTTTCTTATACCTTCGTGAGCATGCTTCAAGGCGTTACCAAACGTTATGTAGGCCCTGATAAGCATGATTGTTGGATACCGCGGGTGCAGAACAAGCTTGTTGATACCTTCAGGACGCCTTTAGTTGCGCAAGAAGTCAACATTCCTGCCCTTCAATCGCGCAGACTATCGCTGGCAACAATTGACAACTTCTATGAAACATACGCTTTGGACTCTAATAAACGACCAGAGCGATTGAAAGCTACACGAATGGCAAAAGACGCCGCGCACTGAATGGATAAAAGAGCGACGTTCTGTAGTGGAGCCTAAAAAAGAAATAACTAGCGGTGTAGGCAAGTGTGACATACTTTGCGGAAGAGAGCCCTAGTCACGCGCATGTGGCAGCAGAGGCTGACGTTAGTAGATTATTCGTGTCAGATTGTGATGGGTGATCAAGGATTGTAATGAAGAAAGGATTGGATTGATTGAGTTCTGTTCTGTCTGATCTGAGACGCGCCTACGCGTCTCATATTAGTTGCCTATTACATATTGCTTTTTACACCCTAAGGTACTAGCTACTCTAGACTGATCAAGGGTTACGTTTAGTAGATCACTCTAATTAGCTGCGATCGCAGAATCCAGGTGTGATCAAGCATCTAGATTCTGCGGTATCCTATCTGACACACCCTCTTAGCTTTAGACCCTTTTAGATGCTTAAGCTAGACTGTTTCTTAGTTAGATAGCTAGACGTGTAAGTTAATCTTATATCTTAAGCAGTGCCACTATTCAAGTAACTTCTTAAGTTCAGCCCTCTTTCAAACTCTCGCACCGATTTGCAACCTGAGACAGGACAGAATGTTGGATGGAAGCCATCCTTGTGAGTAGCTTGAATGTGAGCGTCTAACAAAGAGCGAGTTGCATAAAGTTTTGTCTTGTTGCATTTGTATGGACACGGAAATTGCCCCTCCACCGATCGGCTTTAGATGTTTGCTGATAATTGCCAGGAATCTCTTGATTTCTTCACGCGTAGGGGCGATTGAATCTGCGTTCTCAATTCGAAAAGTGATTATCCGGAAGGCAGTCAGCCGCCGGTCCCAGAGCTGAATTTGGGATTCGGTTCGGGACTTCCTGTTGTCAATTGAGGTTCTTCGCAGTTCTCTCTGATGAGATCTTTGTAAGGGCGCAGGCCGCGGCAGTACCGCGATATCGGCGCGCAGGTGGGCCACTGGGTAGTAGAGAACCTTTGGTAGACTCCCTCACCCCACTGAGAATACAGCACGCCCATGGGATAGCAAGAGCATCGAGTAGACGGCCGGTGTGGGAGCAAGATTATATGTCTATATAGATATAGGTAGCTAGAAGCCCTAGATGTGCAAGAGTCAGTCTTCCTTCTTCCTCACTTATTACTCGCTACTATCGGACTGCCTACAATCCTGTCCTCAGTTGCGCTCGTGAACATGGACTCAATACTCCGCTTGCCGATCGAGGGTGGCACAGCCATCTTAGAAGTGATTGTGAAGTTCTATATAGACTGCGAGGAGGGTGGCGAATCTTAGGCTGGTAGCAGGATGTAAAAAGGAAGGAACCCAGGTGTATCTCGGAATGACGGAACTGGGCTGGCCAGAGGAAAGAGCGTTGTGGAAGGAACGAAGGCAAGCCCACAACCCACAGCTACCGAAAGAAGCTTGTATTTCTTTATAAATTAGTTGGCTTATGCAACAAGCCGCTTTAGGGGGACTTATTACTGTGGTATAGTAGTATGTGGTGTAGCAGTTGTTATGGGATAAGAGTGATGGATTGATTTCATAGGAAGCTTCCGCTGTATACATGTTTGGCGCTAGTCATATTGGGAAACAAGACATGCGTCATTGTATCAGCAGCGCTCTCAACTTCCAACAGGAGTGAAGGACACAAGGGTTACGAAAATCAAAGATACCTACTAATACAAGTGAAAGCGCGTCACTGCATAAGATTAGTAGGATGCAGCGCTCGGTTGTAAACTACGTCAGCAGCCTCCATCCCACACTAAAGCTGGATTCTGAATTATTGGTACTATCCATATCATAACTACTGCTCATGTTTCCAGTTTGATTGTCAGCAAAAATGGTCAAAAATGATGACTTGGAAATAACTAATTGCGGGTTGTTGTATTATACCTCAGTACCCGTTGCTAGTAAGTTTGACAGTACGACTATCAGCTAAAGCTTTTCGAAAGAAACTACAAAGCCTCGCAAATGCCTCATCAGTAATCTGATAGTGAAAGACCAATCGCTGGGGTATGACACCTCCTATGTTCAGAGCAAACTCGTCTCTCGCCATAGGGTAAAACCATTCCTTGTCAATACCTGATCCTTCCAAGTCCAACCAAACCATGTTAGTCTCAGTGGGCTCCAGAAGCTTACCTCCTAGCTCAACCCACAAGTCAGACGCTAAACGCGCTTTATGTTGTGCCATTCTCATCTTTCCACCGAAGAGCACATCATCAATCGCTACTCGTGCCGGCCCAGAAATCACTCCTGAAGAGCGCATACCGCCGCCAAGCAACTTTCGAGACCATTTCGCCCGCTGAATGAAAGCACTGCTTCCTACAACAATGCTACCAAGTGGTGCCCCAAGCCCCTTAGTGAAACACATTTGCATGCTGTCGAAGCACGCGCCAATCTCACGGAGCGTGCATGCCCCTGCAGCTACTGCTTCCCAGAGTCGCGCACCGTCAAGATGCATGTGTATCGGCGGATTCTGAGCGCGCGCCCATTCCGAAATCGCCTGGATGTCTTCCAGCGGTAAGATACGACCTTCCATAGGGTTCTCCAATGCAATTACCCGCGTTGGACAGTCGTACATCGTCGTGCGTAACGTGCTGAACTTTTGGACGTCCGACAATGTAAGATGGTGTCCGTTGGCGGGAACGACACTGCGAATTAGAGTGCCACCAATGCCCGACGGGCCGCCACCTTCAAAGTGAAGGATATGGCCACGGTAATCAACCAGGATGGAATGTGGCGGGCTGCCTAGCGCAGTGCGCAAAGAAACCTGGTTCCCCATGGTGCCAGTAGGTACAAGCAAAGCAGCTTCGTGGCCCATGAGGTCGGCGACGTACTTCTGGAGAGCATTCGTGGACGCATCTTCGTCATTGTCGCCATCGCCGAGTGTGGTTTCGACAATGGCTTGGAGCATAGGCAGTGTGGGCTTGGTGTAGAAATCCGAAATAAAATTGTTGGAGCTCTCGCGACTATGTGTCCAGGCACTATCAGTAACGGCCAGAGATTTTGCCTTTGTGTCTTTGCAATGAAATTTGTTGTCTTTATTGGAGTCTATTGTCATGTCGAACGGAGCTTCCGCCGGAAGACTAGTATATGTAATTCCTGGAGCCATGATAGAAAGCCTTAGTAAAAGCGATAGCAAATCCGGACAAGAAATATATCTAAATAAGATTTGTGACTTACATTACATACCAGAGCTTTATCAATTTATGCTCATAAACTAAACTCTGGGAATGAGTAAAGATGAAGCTAACGCTGAAACGAGATTCGGATTTTTGTTGTCCGAATGTGGCTGCCTCGGAATCTCGGACATCAGAAGCCATCATTTTCCCGATGCAAGTAAGGTTCCAAGAACTCCAGAAGCTATCCACCTCAACCATCTCGCTGCAGTATGGAATAGTGTCAAGGATGTATGTGTGAAATAGACAAGGGTGTGAATCGTAAGGTACTGCCGAGGCAGACTCAAATCAATTTCCCACCCATGCCTTTTTGCGCAGGGCCGGATCTTGTCACGAAAGAACTGAGTTATGCGAGAGTCATCCGTGCCTTGGAATTGAGTGCAGAAAGGCTAGGGTTTCAGTTGTAGCTTTACCTCGAGGTATAGACATGCGGCATATCGTTTGAGATGTGCTTGGTTCACCATGATCGCATAATGGAAATCAATCAAGATAGGTGTCTTCAGCCGCAAAATACCATTAGGTGCTACAATAGAGATGTGTGAGAGCATGCTTGGCCCGAATCGGGGATACCATTTTGAATTTTATGGCTTCGGAGAAACCATAGTCGCCATGGAGTCATTTTCCGAAACGAACGCGTGCTTCAATACTGGAATGGCGTTGTCAGATCATACCCATGTACAGTTTGTTATGTACCTTGACTGTTGTGAACTTGAACCTATCCAAGACTTAGAAGTGTTCGAACTCACTTCATATCATCTGGCTTTCAAGCAAGTACTTCAGAGACCTCGAAGATTTGAGCTTGAATTCCTGTTGCACACATTGTAAGTACAATCTTGGCATCTATCGATGTTCTGTCAGAAACGGTCGTCACTGATACCATCTCGTGCTGAAAATCAGATAGTACCAACCCTACGCTGGACAGCAAAATGGAATCAATGCTCTTTTCTACTACGCAGCAAGATCCGTTAAAGCATCCCGATGCAAACATGAATCCAACAACTCTGGGACACTGCCTACACAACCTTGTACAGCAAGCTACAGCGACACATGAGGACAAACTCGCTATCATTTCTGCTGAGCAAAACCTGACGTATAGAGAGCTCAACAATCTTGCGAATCACTATGCCCATGTACTTAGACAACAAGGCGTTCAACGTGGAGATCTCGTAGCAATTCTACTTGAACGGTCTGCCAAACTTGTTATCATGCTGCTAGCTTCGTTGAAGGCCGGAGCGGCATATGTTCCTATCGACCCATCCTTTCCCCAGGATCGTATAAAACACATGTTGGACGATTCAGTGCCGAAGATTGTTGTTGTCGAGTCGGCGACCGAGGCCACGAAATCTTTTTGGGGTGGTCTTTCTCTGGAGGTCGAGGACCTTGGGAAAGTCCTTTCCAATCCTTCCGACAATTTATCCGACCTTGATATCGATGTTCGGTCAGATGATCTTGCCTATGTGATATACACATCGGGCTCGACCGGCCTACCGAAAGGCGTAGAGATCAGTCATGGTGCGCTGTGCAACTTATTGTTGGGAATGAAGCGCGAACCAGGATGCAACGAATTCGATCGACTACTAGCTGTCACTACAATCTCTTTCGACATTGCCATGTTGGAAATTTTCTTGCCACTGATATCTGGGGCAACAACAGTCATTGCCCGGGGGGAAGCAACGAGAGATCCACGTGCACTGCTGCGCCTTATCCAAAACTACAGCATCACTATCATGCAAGCCACCCCGGCAACGTGGCAAATGCTGACTGATGCAGTCTGGAAGGACGATGTCCGTCTAGTTAAGATCATATGCGGTGGCGAGGCACTTTCTCGACAGCTCGCCGATCGACTACTATCTCACTCAGATTCCGTGTGGAATGTATACGGGCCGACAGAGGCGACTGTGTGGGCGACCGTCTGGCAGGTGTGCCCAGACCATCCTATAGTGATAGGGAAATCTATCAACAACTATCGGATATATGTGCTCGATAATGAGCTATCGCCGGTGCCCATCGGAGTAGAAGGCGAGCTTTACATTGGTGGTGATGGCTTAGCCAAAGGCTATCATAAAAAGCCCGAACTTACTCAGGCGCGATTCATCGACAATCCATTTGATGGAGGCCGGATGTATCGTACAGGTGACCTTGCGTGTTTCGATGCGCCCGAAATTCTCCGCGTTCTAGGCCGTGCCGATGACCAGGTCAAGATTCGAGGATTTAGAATTGAATTGGGTGATATTGAAGCCGCTATCAATGACCACGACTGTATCGCAGCGGCTGTTGTAGTCGCCCGGGAGGGTAGGCTTATCGCATTCTGCATACGAAATCAGGGCGTGCCGGCAAATGGGCCACCGTCGAGTCTACCAAAGATCGACCATGTACTACGCCCATGGTTGAGCACAAGATTACCATTCTACATGCTACCCGCCTTTTTTGTTGAACTTGAGACATTTCCAATGACACCCAACAGAAAGATCGACCGCAAAGCCTTGCCAGATCCATCACAAGCGACCGAATGGACTTCAGCAGACCTTGAGCCACAGACAGCTTTAGAATCTAGCATTCAGTTCATCTGGTCTAAGATCCTTGGCCACAATCATATTGGAATGGAAGACAATTTCTTTGAGATTGGCGGCGACTCCTTGCGAGTAATCAAGATGCAGACAGAGCTAGAGCAGCTTCTTGGTCGCAATTTGACCCCAGCAATCCTTTTTGAGCACTACACCATCAAATCCCTGGCAAATTTCCTGAATGTCACCGAGGAGGCTGTTCCAGAACCTGATGTTTTCAAAAGATGTGTATCGAATCAGGAAGGTATCGCTATAGTGTCTATGGCATGTCGACTTCCGGGCGGCGTAACGAATCCTAGTGAATACTGGGAGTTGCTTGAGTGTGGCGCTGATGTTATTACGGACGTCCCAAAAGATCGATGGAACGCTGAAGTTATTTACGATGCTGATTCCAATACCAAGGGAAAGTCTTATTGCAGACGGGGTGGGTTCATCGACCGTGTGGACGACTTTGACGCCCCATTCTTCGGCATCTCACCACGTGAGGCACGAGCGATGGATCCATCACAGCGTATTGGTCTCGAGACTTGTTGGGAAGGACTGGAGCGTGCAGGATACACATCTGGACAGCTTCGTGGCAGTAATACCGGCGTCTTTATGGGTGTCTGTACTGTCTCGGCCCATGCTCCATCTGTACCAAGTCTCGAAGAACTTGACGGTTATACTATTACAGGATCTGCTGGCAGCACCTTGTCTGGCCGGTTGTCGTATGTCTTTGGCCTTGAAGGTCCGAGCATGACAGTAGATACTGCATGTTCCTCATCCCTAGTTACGACGCATCTAGCATGTAATGCTTTGCGTCAAGGTGAGTGCGATCTAGCTATTGCTGGAGGTATTAGCCTACTACTTAGTCCAGCGATGCATGTTGAGTTCAGTCGGCTCAATGGCATGTCTGTAGATGGAAGATGTCGCGCATTTGCGGCGGAAAGCACTGGCACTGGGTGGGCTGAAGGATGTACAGTGGTGGTGTTGAAACGCCTCAGCGATGCGATTCGTGACAACGATAGAATCCACGCACTTATTCGTGGAACAGCTGTCAATCATGGAGGCAGAAGTGCTGCAGGGCTGACAGTACCCAGTGGAAAGGCACAACAAAGACTTGTCAGGACTGCGCTTGCGGCGTCGCAACTCACACCTGATCAAATCAGTTACATCGAAGCCCACGGGACTGGTACAAAATTAGGTGACCCGATCGAGGGCGCAGCACTGGCAGGTGTATTTGGCAGTAGTCGATCAAATGATGCAGATCCGCTGTGGATCGGTTCTGCGAAGTCTAACCTCGGCCATACGCAAGCTGCTGCTGGTCTTGCTGGAGTAATGAAAGTCGTCCTGGCTATGGAAAACAACAAGCTGCCTCGAACGCTACATGCAGAGGAGCCCAGTTCAGCTATAGATTGGAAAGGCAGCCACATGTCGCTTGTGCAGGAACCTCAGCCTTGGTATTCGACCATCACCCGACCTCGGCGAGCAGGTGTCTCTGCATTTGGGATCTCAGGAACCAACAGTCATGTCATTTTGGAGGATGCTCTTTTATCGATTCCGCAGGAGGCTGAACACGACGTTAACGCCAAGTCGACGTCACAGATAGCCCTTTCCTCCCAGGACGTCGCAGTTCCTTTCCTCTTGTCAGGCCGCACTCATGATGCGCTACTTCAGCAAGCAGAACGACTTCAGAGTTTCCTTCAGGGCGCTGGGAAAGCTTACCACAACCGTTTGAGTGACATTTCATTTTCCCTGGCCACGACTCGGTCCATGTTTGAAGAACGTCATGTCATATGGGCTAAGGACAAGGCCTCATTGATTGACGAACTCAGTTCAGCATCTCAGGGGCTAGAGACTCGCCCAGTTCCCCGTCGTTCAACACCACGGCTGGCAATGCTTTTCACCGGTCAAGGAAGCCATGCCTGTGGTATGGGTAAAGATCTTTACAAAGTTTACCCAGTCTTCCGTAATGCGCTTGACAAGATTGCCGAACATTTCTTGGATCTGGAAACCCCTCTGATCGAGGTAATGCATGCTTGCCCTAGTAGTGAAGCCGGCGCGTTACTGCAACGCACCGAATATGCACAGCCAGCTTTGTTTGCTCTTGAGGTCGCTCTATGGCATCTATGGACGAGTTTTGGGGTATACCCAGATGTAATCCTGGGTCATAGCATAGGTGAGCTGGCAGTAGCGCACGTTTCTGGTGTATTAAGTTTGTCAGACGCCTGCCGCCTGGTTGCAGCGCGCGGCCGGTTGATGCAGGCTGTGCCAATTTGCGGTAAAATGGTTTCATTGGAAGCCAGCGGAGAAGAGATGGAAGAAGCAATCAAATCGCTCGGTCTACTAGGAAAGGCCGAAATAGCCGCCTACAATACGCCTTTACAGACCATAGCATCTGGTGATGCTGATGCTATCATAAAGCTAGCTTCCATGTTTGCCAACCGTGGTCGGAAGACAAAAATACTGGACGTATCTCATGCTTTCCACTCACATCATATGGACAATATTTTGTCGGACTTTCGATCCGTTGCTCAGACAATAACATTCACAAAGCCAAAACTGCCCATAATCAGCACTGTCACCGGGAGATTTTCCGAGCCCGGACAACTCGAAACACCTGAGTATTGGGTTCAGCAAGTTCGTCAGGCAGTCCACTTTACTGCTGCTATACAAACAACACATCAGCTGGGCGTATCCATCTTTCTTGAGCTCGGACCCAAGCCTGTCTTGTCCGGGATGGGAGCAACATGTCTTGAGGACGAAGCGACGGTCACCTGGATACCATCGCTCATTCATGGTAGAGACGACGTATCGACACTTCAGCGTAGCCTCGCAGATCTGCACGTCCACCACGTCAATGTCGATTGGGCTGCTTATCTAGACCCTTTTGGTCCATACCAGCGCGTGGAATTGCCTACCTATCCGTTCCAAAGGGAGCAATATCCACGTCTACGTAAAATTGAGCTCTACTCAGAAGATATTTATCAGAACCAGTACCATGAATCAGCGAACGTGCTTGGCGGCCATGATACTGCGGCAAGTGGCTCTGCGTTCGAAATTTGTTGGCAAGAGCAAAAGGCAGATGCCCTGAAGAGTTCGCAATTATTCGGGACATGGGGGGTTCTTCATCAGCCTCATAATATGCCATCAAAAAGTCACATCATGACAATGCTTGCGCAGGCCGGGATGAAAGGTCTTTGGATTGAGGAGTTGGAGGACCTTGGCAAGTGCAGTGACTTGAACGGTCTTCTGTGTTTCTGGGAACCTGATGATGAAATTGACCAAGTGGACGAGCTGATGACGCAAGCCTTGACACAACTGCAATCAGTCATTAACCTAACCTCTGCGCCACCTTTGGTATGGATCACTCGCAACACGATTGGTTGTACTGAAGACACCGAAATCGTAACAATAGGGTCAGCTCCCTTGTTGGGTCTCATGCGAACTGCTCGAAACGAGCATCCAAACCTCAATCTTCGTTTGATTGACCTTGACATTACTCTGGACGCAATCCGACCAGGCTTCCTCTCAGCTTTACAACTGCAAGATGTGCCGGAATGTGCAGTTCGTCAAGGGCGTGTCTTAGTGCCTCGGTTACAATACACGCTTGCACTGGACACGCATTTGATTGAGAGAAAGCAGCTGCTCCGTTCGGATGGCGCAGTCATAATCACTGGAGGTCTCGGAGATTTAGGACGTCGTGTTGCCATCTGGCTTGTGACCACACAAAAGGTACGTGATTTGGTGCTCATTTCTCGTCAGGGAATGGAAACACCAGATGCGGACGTTTTCATGAAAGAGCTGGCTAGAGCAGGATCGGAGGTCACAGTGGTTTCTTGTGACATTGCCGACTTCCAGAACCTCAAGGAAGTTATCTCTCTGTTCTCAAAGGCACGACCTTTACGTGGAGTGGTTCACACAGCTGGTTTGTTGGATGACGGGCCACTTCAAGATTTGACATCGGAACGGTTCGCACGAGTATTTGCTCCCAAGGTGAGAGGCGCCTGGAACCTACACCAGCTGACACAAGGGATGGACCTGGACCTGTTTCTAATGTTTTCTTCTGTATCCGGTATCATTGGCACCCCAGGTCAAGCAAATTATGCAGCAGCTAACACTTTTCTTGACGCACTTGCCCATTTACGTCACGCTCAATGCCTACCTGCGTCCTCGATATGCTACGGTCCGTGGGGTGGCGCAGGGATGGCAGGGCGATTGAGTGGGGCAAATCTTGGACGCTGGAGACGAATGGGATTTGGCTTGCTTGAACCGAATGAGGGGTTAGAGCACACCGAAAAAGCTATACACAGCGGCCGAGCGCTTACTGTGGTGGCGGCGCTGGACCCATATCCGTTACATGCTTTCCTTTCCGAAAATGATGAGGGGGTTCCGTCACTTGGCAGCTCGCTCCTGGACCAGAGAGGCAGCAAAATGCAGCCCGACAAGCCCAATGTCAATTCTCAGAATCTTCGCGAGGCAATAAGATGCTCTGCACCAGAAGAACACCATGAAGTGGCTCTAACTATGGTTCAGGCCACAGTCGCTAAGACATTAGGTTTTGCAAACAGATGAGGTGGATCCAGACCAAGCACTGCAAGATATTGGTGTCGACTCGTTGACTGCCGTTCTGGTGAGAAATCAACTCGTAAAGTTAACAGACCTGAAGCTGAGCGCAAGATTTGCGTTTCAATACCCAAACCTCAGAGCGCTCAGTGAGTTTATCGTGGTCAGCCTCCAAGAAGATATGGTGCACTCGGATGAATCAAACGATAGTGGAAGCTCCACACCTCCAACATCCGTTGAGTCCCAATCAGTTGTGACAATGATTGATATGGCCGCTATCAAGAAGGGATACTTAGAAGCCGCCATCAACTTTCGGTCCACAGGGGAAAGCAAGTCCCCCGAAGCAGTTCTTGTTACCGGCGCAACGGGCTTCGTTGGAGCGTTCATTGTCGGGAAATTGCTGCAACTCGGCATCTCAGTGTACTGTTTGGTGCGCGCTGAATCTGCTCAGAAGGCCAGACAACGTCTACTGGATACTTTGATCGGTCAACAACTATGGAAATCTGACTACGAACCACTTCTCCATGCTGTCGTTGGCGACTTGGCTCAACCACTCCTCGGATTGTCAGAAGATCAATTCGAGGACCTAGCAGACAACATAGACAGTATATGCCACTCTGGTGGCCTTGTTGACTGGGTGCGTCCGCTCCAAGATTATCTTGGCCCGAACATCGTGAGCACGCACGAGATCTTGCGCTTAGCCTCTCAAGGTCGACAAAAGACGGTTCATTTTATCTCTACAATGTCAACGTTACCTAAATACATGGGCCTCGAGCTTGTAGAAGGAGAGGGAGAGTATGGCTATGCAACTTCCAAGTACATGGCGGAACGAATGGTCGCAGCGGCACGATGGCGTGGCGCAAAAGCATCCATTTACCGCTTACCATTTGTCACAGCCTCAGCCAGCAGTGGTTGTTTCAGACTCGAGCGCGGCGATTTCATGCATAGCCTGATCTCAGGTTGCCTTGAGATGGGCTTCTTCCCATCGCTAGACGCAGACCTAGCAGCTGTGTTACCAGTTGATTACCTGGCCAACACCATCGTCACTATGATAACGAGTGACCTCGGCCGCATTGGCAAGGACTACGACTTTGCTAATGCGCATCCCTTAAGTTTCAATGATTTTTGGAGGCTTTTGAGTGCGGCCAGTACTGGGCAGGAAATTGTGGACTTCATTACCTGGCGCGAACGCGCTTTTGTTTATGTTGCCACTCATCCCGAAAGTCCTCTCGCTCGCATTATACCATTGATAGATGGTATCAGCGATGCAAAGAGCGCAGCTGCATTTGTTACAGGGCCAATGGTCGGTAAGGATGTTTTTGGTGGTGAGGATTATCCTGTGCCAATGATGGATGAGGTGGCAGCACAGAATTATGTGTCTTGTATCAATGCTCTAAAGAGCTCAGTTGGACACTATTAGACCTCAGTAGTCTCTCATTGATTGCTAATATGGACCGAATTTTCACAAAGTCCCCTCTCGAACATAGTATTCCTCAATGACGTGATCGTGGTGAGATAACCAATGGTTAAGGAATAGTGGAGTTTGTAGGTGTACGTTTTTCAGAAGTGGATTGGAAGTGTCAAAACTTGGAATTCGCAAACACAATGGTTATGTCGCATGAGATATTTGACCATAGTGAACCTATGTTCGCGAAATTTGAACTGGCGCATTCAAGGACCCATTATGAATGCTTATCGCCAAAATTAGCGTATGGGCAGCGATCACGGAATACGCGGTTGCAAATTCACAAAGTGAATCATATGTGGTTCAAAACAGCATAATGGTACATGAATCTGATTTGATTCTTGTTAAAAAGAGTTGATAGTTAGAGCTGTCATACAAGTATCGCCTAATGCTATGGCTAGTTACATAGTCAGCCGTTGATAAATATGGTAAGCTGAAACATCCATGTCATTGTTCATTGTACAGCAAAGCCAATCCACCTATCTGGAACATTCAATAAACTGTCTCGGCCTTAGCATTTTGAAATACAATTGCGTTTCTTTCCCGGTTGAAATCGAGGGCAGTCATGTCCTTGTAGGTAGTTGGACGCTCCGCTGTTACAAAGTTCTTCAGAGGACCAACATTCACCTCGCGGCTAGCCTTGAAAAAGAATGCAATGGAGTAACGAGCTTCCAGAGTCGCCTTCTCGGAATCTTTGGATTGCATTGGGATGTTGACCTGGTGCAGTCCTGCTCTGATGTAATCGTTGGTCAGACGCTGCAGAGTCTCGCTAGTGTTGACAACGAGTTCAGACGGCATTCCCTTGGGCTGCGCCACGACCGGCACGAAAGTGCCTGGGACTGACCGGTCCTCGAGTTCGAGACCACCAACCCCATCTTGAAAGAGTAGAGTGATGATTCCAAAATCTGTGTGTGGCCAGATGCGCCTAGTTTTACCACCCCTGAGTACCTCAACGTTTACGGGTGGATAGTGAAGTACGCGAGCCTCACTATGTGCAGGAAGACACCGTTGAACAAGGGAGCCTGGCGGTATTTTCAGACCAACCTCAAGGGCCTCCATAATCTTGATGCTCAAGTCATGGCAGGTGTCAAAATACTCCTCCATGAAGTGGCGAAATTCAGGCAAGTCCTTGTCCGGCCAAGGGTTGGGAAATTCACGGTCGTCGCGAGGACCCCAGTCAAAATGCTCCTAGTTAAGTCAATTACTATATTACCTGATGAAGAAAGGATTATGTCACCTTTTCGTCCAACAGTTCGTCAATGGCGTTTTCGCCACTTCTTTCAAGATTATCTAAGCGGCTGGGTCCTACTCTCTCAGCGTACACGGCACTCCATCCTCGCTGAGGTGTTGGTCCAGGTGTATGCGCAATTGCAGCTTTGGATGCAAGTGGAAGCTCAAAGAACCGTTTAGACTATGTTTTACTTAGCCATGTTTTGTTGCATTTCATATGGCTATATACATACCAGTCGAAAAGCCTTGTTTACAACTTCTTCGGGGATGCCGTGATTGATCAATTTCACGAATCCTGCGGAAACAAATCCGTCTGCAAGTTCAGCGCCTAGCTGCTTACGCTGAACTTCCGTGCCCTCAGTGAACAAGGCGAAATCAAGTGTTTTAACAAGCGACATGGTACAAAGATGTAACTACCGAGCTGTGCACACTCTGTGCGCTTGCCAAAGCGGTATTGTCAGGTCTTAAAAGTTCTATCTGGCATTCTGAGATCGTTCCTCTGGGGATCTCCGAGCATATTGTGACACAAAACGGATTCCGAAGATGAAATTGTCCAGTCCATCCGGAGATGCAGTTTCCGCTTCCAAGAAAAGTTCCGAAATGCAGTACGAGTGTGGCAAGTCGAGAGCGTGGACTCCAAGTCTGAATAGTCTGAGTAGCCGGCAAGGCCTTCTAGTAAGATTTCGGAGTTGCATCACAGATTGCAAGTCACGAAATTCCGAGCTTCATGGCAATTCGGACAACCAATACCGATTCGTACTAGCTAGATGAAAGCTCACTAGTCAAAGAACTAATGCTGCGAAGGATGCCGGACTGCGGAACTTGGCAATAAGCTAGCTGTGGGACGCTACCTGGGAGATCTCCTGTTCTGCGGAGCCATTCGCCTCCACTGCGATCTAGAGTCGGCATCCTAATCAGAAGTTTGACAACGTAGGGCGCATGGAAACATCTAATTGCTGAAGTAGTTTTCTCATTTTTGAATGATTTTGCATTTTCCATTTTCATTGCACTCGTAATTATCTTTACACTCTCACTTCTGGATTCAATAATGGTGAGTAGCTATAACGTAGTTTACAAGCGAGCGCCGCGTACAAGCGAGCGCCGCACCCCACCAACTTCGCGCACCTCTTTCATCTCAACATACAATAGCTTAACGTAGCGCTAGTTAGTTAGTTTCAAATAAATTAGATATTTAGCTTGCTATCTCTTCTATTGAATCTAATTAAATATAAAGCAATTGCAGCGCTGCTACTATCTATAAAGTATCTAAACAAACGATCCGCTACTAACGTATCGGCAAGCCTACGCGATGCGATTGCTAGCCTAACTTAAGAAAACTTACTAAGCTAGAAAAGAAGATGATAGTTAATTATATTCTTAATCTAGATCTACGTAGATTCTCGCCTATCTACGCAGCTATGCGTGATATATCCAATAGACTTCTAGCTACGCGCAGCGTTAGCTAGATTAGCGTCTACTAGCCGCGTAACTTTATTAAGCGTACAGATAATCTTACAACGTATTTTAATTAAGTATACGATAGATAAAGAGCTCTATATAAAGATCTAGTCTTAATTAAGAGCTAGTTTAAGCTTATAGAGTAGATAAAGGCTAAAATAATATCTATAATAAAGACGTCTATAATTTTAATAAAGCTAGCTTTATATTAAGTAAGATTACTATATAACGTATTATTATAGCGTTAAAAAGAAGAGCTTAACTAGAAGTAATCTAGCTAAACAGCCGCGAGTAGATAATATATATCGCTATAATTAATATAGCTAGCTAGTCTATTTTACTATTTCTAATCTTTACTAGTAAGTATTACCTATCTACCTAGTACGAAGAGGCAGAGATCCTACGCGACTAGATAATTATAGTTAGCGATAATAGCTAGATAACTAACAAGCTAAGAGTTAAGTAATTAAAGCACTTTATTAAGTATATAGAGAGTAAGATTATTAAAATACGCTAGCTACTTATTCTTAATAGCTATAAAAGCTCTAACTCTTTTACGTTTTAAGAACTTCATAAGAAGAATAATATCTATATACTCTATATACTACTGTACTTATCTTACCTTCTTTAATCTCTTAACGTTAGCTTTTTCTTACTATTAAAGCGCGCCTATAGCCGTAAGATAGAGAGTCTAATACGTAATTATATTAACTATACTACTAAGCTCAAATTTCTACAAGTGTTTAAGACAGCTTTTAATTAATTATTTACGCTAGCTAATATCTACTTAGCTTTCTAAAGTGTAGGCTTTATCTCTCTCTAGCTAGATACTATTCTATTAAAGCTTAATATATAGCTATATATACTTATTTCTCTAGCTGCTTTTATAGAAGCTCTCTAGTAGACCTATACGCTAAGCAATATACGTAAGCTTAAAGCTTAATTAACACTTATTAGTAATTACGTTTAATAATATAAGAGATTAACGTAGTTCACAAGCGAGTCGGCACCCCAAGCGAGTCGGCAGCTCCCCACCGGCGCGTTGACGTCGAGACGTTATCACAGACTTTTATTATAGTCAATAAACTATTGCGATATACTAAATTAATTATCAGAATCGCTACTATCACTTGCACTATCTATCTCAACTGCGCAGGTACGAGCGTTA